>VMBQ01010743.1:115525-134021 GCA_007657795.1 Dreissena rostriformis | reverse complement strand
TCCGATCTGGGTGAAATATACTCAACAGTTTGAAAACCAATAACTCTGCAGGGTATTTGAACTTTGCTCAATATTCGCTAAAGCTATGATAAAAGTTTTCATGTAGGTTCCACAGAACAATTTGTAACTAACTTGACGAGTTAATAACAGATAAAAATGTGGTGTACACCTATTTGTGGTATTTCATGACAGCGTCAGGAATGATTATGATGGTTCATAATAGATAGAAGAGTGATTTATTACAGTTCAGAATGTTTACTACATCTTTTTCTGGTATTTCATGACAGCTTTATCTATTATTATGATTGCACACAATAGCATAATGATTGATAACAGTTAAGAATGTGTCCTTTACCAATTTTCAGGTATTGCATGACAGCGTTATTTAAGACTATGAGGGTACGTGTTCACAGTTTGGGAAAACGACGATATTTAGTATTATTGCCATAGAGTTTAATAAGAATGCACACATAATTCGAAATCGGTGAAATAATAAAGGGTTTGTAACCCTTTTCCTCTATGAATTTGAAAAAACGTTGAGTACTAACAAAGGATTAATGTTTCACAATGAATTATTAAAGACAGCAAAGCGCGTTATAAGCGCATAAGTTCTTTTTCTTCCGGAGGTCCCTGGTCCCGATCCCGGAGAAGGCAATATTTCTGTCGTGCTGAAATTCCATGGTCCTCATTGAAAGGTCAAGGTTACGATTCAAAATCAAGGGTCATACAATTTCGTTTCAGATCTGATTTTCTTTTATAAAATCTTGGCCGGATCTTTATATAACGGATTATAATTCGTATTGACTATACACTATGTCCATATAACTCCCATGCTCGTCTGTGAATGCCCATGTTATAGTTCATCATCAACGATCATTAATATCTTTCTGTCATTAATGTTTATGCCTGGGCCAATTTCATTTTTTTCTTGGTATAAATATGTGCTACAACCCGAAGATGTATTGCATACACGTGACGTTGGTTTAAACTGAAAGTCAAAATAAGAGGTCAAAGTTCAAGAATGATTGTTTCTGATAAGCAACGGTTTATTTTATCGGATGACTTTCATATAAATTTGGATTATTAATCCCCTCTTATCGCTCACCAGCGAAAGGCAAATATCGTTGACTTTAATATCCGTTTTGTAACTGTAATACCTAGGAGGAATAATATGAAGAATGTTATTCCTACGATTACCAAAGGATGTGGCATGTACAGTACCTATGCTTTAAGGCGGAAGTTGAAGGTCAATCAAGGTCAAATATCATGAATTTGTATTACTGCTATTTACTTTAAAGATTTACTGTTGAACTCTCACTGTTAACTTATGTATGTATTGCACCCACCTCAACAAGCATAGGCTTTGGTCGAAGGTGTCACATTGCATATCGCCACTTGCACGAAATCAAAATGATTTGTTTTGAACTATCGTTATGAACGGTTCAAATTATACGATTAACACAATTAACTGGGCTCAATTGTTAATGAGAATCATCGATTCGACTCGTGTAAGATCATAGCAAAGCGCGACAAATCTTATCTATTTGTTTTTCGATATCGTTGTGATCGCTGCTGATACCACGCAAAGAAAAACGTCACGTTCTGGTACTATCTAGCTGATCTCAATCATAAATGAATTCGATGGTCAATCTGGATGTATTTTAATCTTTCGGGTCCAATCATGGGGTTTATCGTGATTACCATAGATTTGCATAAACTCGAAGTATTTTGTACAAAACAGAAATAGTTACACAGAACCCTGTGAAATTGAATGATGTAACATACTTTCGATTGTAGATTAAACTGTTTTATTGTTTAATAAATCTAAAAATCTAATGCTGTCTTCACAAGGGTACACTTCAATTGAGTTTTGTTAGCTTCTTGGACGTGTCACGTACACTATGTGGGCAGTTTATTAGAGTTACCAGGTGACACGTTAAAAGAGAACGTTTACTGATCCTTAAATATTATGATTCTTCTAATTCAATGATAGGCTTTTAGTATTAATTGTGTTATTAACAGCTTAAAATGAAATTTATATATAGGGATTTCGTTGTTGTTTATATCAGTATCACGGTTAATCATTATATTAACTCTACTGGTGTTTTTATATTTATACCCGTATATGTTTTTGTAAAAACTGTTGAACATGTATTACGCCATCTATACTTTGGAGGACATAAATTATTTTAAAATAATTATTCAGCCATTTTACAAATTAATTTCATCTTATCCTTATTCCGTAACTTAATCCCATAAACCAGAAGATCTTTATCATACATCTTGGATAATAACGTCTGTAACTGACGAAGCACTCATGATTTGTAATAGGCAAGCATACCTACATGTGAAACGAGGGATCTAGTTTACTCAGATAATTTCAGTTGAACGATCTAATTTGCAGAATTTTCGGAATATCATGAAGTAATTGACAATTACTGTTTTATATGACAGTACAAATGAGTCTTTCAATAATTCAAACTTTCAAGAATTTAGACTCATTCATTAGTTGTTGCTGCTGCATGTTAGTCCTTGCATGAACAATCCTTCATCCTTAAACTCTTTTTGAACATGGTTCATATTTATTATATATAGTTTTTATTTATGGAAAAACCTATGCAAATATATTCTTACAACACTGCTATTCATTCTGTAATTATAACTTGAAGGAGAGAAACTATGTAATAATTACCTCTATTTATTTCGTTTCAATTCTTTCGTAATACTGAATGCTTTGTGCCTACTTGATATGTACAGTATTTGCCAGTCGAAATAAATATGTTTGAACTCAAGTTGTGTTCTGTATACTTTGTGTTCTGTTCATTTTGTGTTCTGTTTATTTTGTGTTTTGTATATATTTGTGTTCTGTATATATTTGAGCACATTAGTGCACGATATGGAACTATCACCATCAAAAAATAGAACAAATACCAAACATTGACTTTTATCCCATTTTCTCACGATAAATTGTAGTGAAAATTAATAAATTTATACCCACCGAGACGCCTTCACGTCATATCATCAGCTCGAAACTGCATTGCAACGTCATGCCGGTCTTATGTATCCTGAGACTTGTTGAGCAGTTTTACACACGCATGTTATATTTAAAAACTTTTGGCAGTTATCTAGATCAGTCAAGTACAGACTTTTTATCATTGGGAAAAGAACTAATAACGCATATAATAATCGGGTTGACCCGACAAAATAACCACCAAACATGCGCACATGTGTTTCATATGGACTAGCCCATATATAACCAATATTGACTATATACGGGCATGCCCATATGGACAAGCCCATATTGGACCCACGTGGGACATGACATGATATGGACATGCCTTGATATGAACCAAAAAGAAGTCCATATTGCTTCACTGAAAGGGAATTAAAAGGTATTTGTTTTGTATAATCAAATTGTGTCTGGGCTCGTTTGTGTAATTTATTTTAAACTTAAAAGAGTATAATTTGTTTCCAAAAAGGGTTCAACATGTGTCTTTTTCGGTTTAATTATATCCGTTTATCCGCGAAAATAAATTGAAAATACAAAAATTCTGTCAGCACCAACAATGAAGGAAACAAACCGTAAGTGTTCACAGTTGTACATGTACATTAGAATATGTTTATTCATTACGTTAATAACTAACAATAATAATCTGCCATATATATCATGCACATATTTTGTGTAAAGAACAGTTGATAAGATGTTCAATTTGATAGTTTGCAGTTCTTTGTTTTCATTTGCTATCTATTAACGCTATTTTAGTTTTCAAGGCGTGTCATAGTATGACCTTATTAAGAAATATTTTGCCAGTACGAGATAGACATGCCATTATGCACTGCGTAAATATCTACAGTATCGGCTTTAAATTGACAAACTATGGAGAACAAATGCCTGGAAGTTCAAGAAGCCGGGTAACAACGAGCCCAGTATGGCGAGAGTCAGATAGATGTAAAATCATGGCAAATGGCAATAATCTCAGCCCGAACTACCATTAGCCTACAATGTTGCTGATAAATGAAAATGGACATATTGAACTATGTTGATTAAAGGAATATTTCACAGATCACACCATAACATAATTTTTGCACCCCATAGGACCCACATTCAGCACATTTGGGATCCACATAGGACCCACATGCAGAACATTTGGATACCGATAGAGCCCAAATGGGCCGCATATAGGGGTTCAGATGATTTGCTCATATGGGTCCTTATAAGTTCCCAGTTGCTCAACCCATAGTGGACCCATATGGATTGCTCGCTAGTATTATCATCATGCTTTGGGAGTTTGTACGACGTTTAATATATATTAAAACACATCAGCTTTATATCGCCACGTTTGCCATAATAATTCATATTTACATTTTAAGCTCTTCCCAATTTTGTATTATATGATTGATGTAATGAAATAAGGAAAGCATATGAAATGGTTTATGTTTATGCCTGACGTTTTACACACATGAAACACTTATTACGTATCTTGTGTTGTATGATGAGGTACACTGATGTACCCATCATGTTCGCAATGTTATCACAACTAGTATTCAGAATTGTATACTTATTTGTCTGCAGAATGTAAAGAACACTATATAATCATCAAATTGAACAACGACTCATATAAAATATGCATAGCATGGCGACAAATGCACTCTTTCATATTAAATATTTTATATCGTAAGAGAACTGACTTATTTTATGAAACGCTGACATATCCATACATGATATCACTCCGAATAAAAAATGGCTGTTTATGGAATTGTGATCGCAAAACGTTTGCACACTGAACAACTTTGTGTTCGAGTTACAAGCCGCATTATGTCGTAGATATTTATCAAGGAGTGTATTCAATACATTAGAATGTCACCGTGAGAATATTGATGGTGAAACCACAAGCCCATATTAAAATTAATTAATTTGTTCGATCACATCGTGTGGGTGGTAACGTTGTGTTGCACAATATTTTGTAAAGATTCTTACATTACGTTTCCATGACGGTTTGGTAAACTGCGTGTGCATGGAAGACTATACTACGTAAGGTTGAATGAAATCAAATACTGTATTACTTGCACACAGTATCCTTGCACGTTCAATCACGTTTATCTTATTAAATTTGTCTTGTAGAAATATTGACTGTAGTTAATGCGACATCACCTATAATCGTTATATTTCGATATTTAAACAAAATTATGATGTTCTCTTATTTTTAATTAAATCATTTATTTGAAAATCACAAAATGAAAAAATCCCGTAATCATTTTGGTACTTACGACCGGTACCATGGGCGAAAACATCGCCTTATTGAATAAATAATAAAGCTGATACAAAATAATATACATGTTCACAACTTTAATGTACACTGTATCAGTTATTTTATATGTTATCTAAGATAATGTATTAACTATAATGAGTTTGTAATACTGTGTAGAATAGTGTTTGTATTCGGTGCCTGCAACACACTACATCATCGTAAACATTATTAATATCTATTGGTTATCTGAAAGTAATTTTAGAATAATCCTACTCCAGCACTGACTAAGTCAATTTATAATAACCTAGAACATATTATATTAATGACCATTATGAATATAAATTAAAGTAAAATCATAGAAATAAAATTAATTGGTAGGATAATAATTTAATATATATGTAGCGGTATTCGAACTATTTGAACAGGTAAGTGTATTAAATTGAAGTCACATAGTACACTTTTAAAGTAAAATGTTAATCATTGACACATATATTTTAAATACGAAATACGAAACATAACTTTACAGATGGTACATGATGCTCAATATTTTCACGAAATTGATTATAAAGGAGGATCGGTTTATAGCTGGCATGTACAGTCGTTTTAACAATCTGCTAAATGTAAAAATAAATTCTCATGTCAATTATTTGATTTCGTTTGTAAAAAACATCCATATGCTATATTTTAATTCTTTATAGGATCAATTCGAAGTGGTGTTTTGATTCCTTTTCTATACAAGAACATTGCATGCTTGTACGAATATCTGATCGTTTTGTTCTTTTGCTTTTTCAAATTGGATGTAACGTTCATATTCATAAATACTGGGAGTACCTTTGTGAAATCAATCGTATTTTTGAAGCCTAAACCATACTTTTTGGCGTTTAGAACTGTGAACAAAATTATTTATAACCAATACTCTTGTATACGTCCGCTAACACTGTACGCATTGTTTTCTTATGTTCGTATTACCATCACGATGAAACGCAGGTATTGTTTCTAATGAATATTTTTTCTCATTCTCTCTAAAATGGTTTAGCAAACGATATTTTATTTTATGTTTTAGAACAATACATGTTAAAAAGGAGATTTGCCAATTATGGTAATTCCTTGATGTAAAACAATAAACAGATCTGTATAGTTTGCGCAAATATATTATCAATCGACCAACCGTTAACTAAGGCTAGTCAAAGAGAAATTGGGTCAAGGTAATATATACTATTCCCCATGTTTATATAAAAACATTCGGTATGCCACACACATGGCTTAACCGATTCTCAGTAAAGGTTATCAATACAACAATTTCGTTTTAAGATTAACAAGATCGATTTGGCGATACGATATACATTAATTGCTTATCTTACATACGCGCACATGGAACTGCTAATACTACATCTAATTGCAAGTAAATTGCCAACAAAGTACGTCGTTTGCAAATTGTATCTTTGTGAACGATGTTAGAGGTAATATAAAAAAAAATAGAATCTGGGGAACTAGTTTATCATAAGGAATATGTTTAATTCTCTGATTACTAAGAAAAATGTTCGATATAATTTATTAATACTTACGTAAACTTCACATTTATGGATAATTTCTCATCGGAATTCGCAGGGAAAGCACTTTTCCTACTGTGTTTGTGACATAATTATAGTAAACCTCTACAAAGATTGTTAAATGTTTGCCCATTGGGTCAAATCTGGTCACGCCCGAGGTCACACGTTTTATAAATATAGATATTTAAAACATTGACATACGATATTATTATGTTTTTAGACTGCAAGGGACCAGAGATTAAAAAACTTGTATTTACTGTCGTGTTCAAAGTTTAGTCAACTTATATTCCTATATATATATATATACTATATATATTGTTGATATAATGAAACATTCTAAACAGGTAAACAAAACTCTCTACAATATACAGTTACAATGACAAAGTAAAATCGATGACAGTATAGAAAGAAAATGGAATTCATGCCTTAATTTAAAAGAAAACCTCAACTGGAGAACAATAAATACACTTTCATTTAAGTCAACAATTGAAACTTACTTACGTAACTTTCAATTCAAATTCTTATCCAGAATCATTCCAACAAATAAATTTCTTACGAAATGTAAACTAACAAATTGCAGTCTGTGTGACTTTTGTCAAGAAAGCGTTGAAACAATCGATCACTTGTTTTGGGAATGTTCATATAGCCAAAACCTTTTTGGCAGAACTGCAAACGTTCCTTAAACGAGGAAAATTGATATTGAAATAAATAAAACAACGGTTTTATTTGGAAATACAGAAATTAAATTACACAGTGAAGTTCTCAATTTTATTATCATTTTGATGAACGTATTCATATTCAATATGAAAATAAAGAAATGCATTCCAAAATTTAACATATTCTTAAATTATTGGAAGTTAAGGTTACAGACAGAAGAAGAAATTGCCCTCATTGAAAACAAAANTCATAGCTACCATGTGTGTAAGTTTCAAGGTTCTAGTGCTAATAGTGTAGGAGGAGATAGTGGCCAGGACGGACGGACAACCGGACGGACAACCGGACGGACAGACGGACGGACGGCGGAGACAACCACAATATCCCCACCTTTTTTTCAAAAAGTGTGGGGATAACAACGGTTTTATTTGGAAATACAGAAATTAAATTACACAGTGAAGTTCTCAATTTTAGTATCATTTTGATGAACGCATTCATATTCAATATGAAAATAAAGAAATGCATTCCAAAATTTAACATATTCTTAAATTATTTGAAGTTAAGGTTACAGACAGAAAAAGAAATTGCCCTCATTGAAAACAAAATTGAAACACTCAAACACAAATTGATCCACATCAACCAATATTTTTCAAGTAAGAATTAATATTCATATACAGTTTTTCATATAACAATGCCCATACAATTACTAAAATATCGTTGTCGTATTTGTTCACCTTTTCGTTTGTTCTTTTTCAACGAAATTTATAATTGGGAAGTACAGAAACACAGGATGAAAGAAATAACTATTGTTGTTATATTTATCCATAATACATACTGTTAAACATGTAATAGAATATATGCTGTGTGTGTGAGAGTGTGCGTGATGTGAGTGTGCGTGTATTTGTGTGTGTTTATGAACATATGTGAGAAAGGAAGTATACTAATCATAAGAGAAATTAAAAATTCCACTTCTATGTTTTTTTATGAAATATATTGTGTTTATTTACTTACTTTTTTTCTTGTCTTTGTTTACGTGCATGTTTATGTATCTTTTTGAGTATGTGTGTGCATGCGTGTTGTTAAGAGAGTTGGTACTTTATGAAAACGTTAAGCCACTCATTTTTTGTACATTTATACTTTGTGTAATTGATGACTTCATATGGGTGCATTAATACATGAGAAAAAAAACATATATTCCTAACTAGCCACGTCCATGTGTTGGCATGGCTGATATGACATTCACAATTAGATTTCTATAAATTCTTCTCCTTGGAGAATCAAGGTCCATAGGTTTCTTATGCTTTTGTAAGTAATATTATATATGGGTTTCCTACAAATAATGAGCAAATCATGACAGCAGTGTCACATCAGGTGACGCCAAAGTCCTCACAATATTTGTTTAGACTTAAATAGCAGAACAACTTTCAATACTTTTCAGACACCTGAAGACCCACATACTTAACACTCAGACAGTCGTACATAATTAGATTTGTCCTTTACACCAATTTACACCCGTTTTATCATCTTTAATAGAAAGGTCCTTATTTATATTCACCATGTTATTTCGCACATTTGTCCTCTAAAACAACTGATTAAATATATATTCTGTGTTCATCCTGTTTCACGTATAAAGTACATATTACGTTATTTAGATGACTTCCAAACAATGCACCTGGTTTGAAAAATAGTCTTCTTTGCAAATGCAACTTAAGTGCCAAATTCCCAGGTTATCGTCGCATGAATAATGTGTCTCTGTTTTTTCCATAAACATTTTTTGCGTGTTCTAGACTCGAAAATATGTGTGATCAGGATGAATGCCAAATGAAAGGCATATACTGAATTCAATAAAGATTAACTGTCAGACAGGATAATTCGGTATGCTAACCAGCCCAATAGCATTTTAATAAATACCATGAATTATATTTTGCTAAGGCTGTTTTTTTGGAGAAAGAAGCTAAATGGTAATGGATGTTTTTTTTGTATGTATTTCTTATTTTATCAATATAACTTAATTACGTAAGAAGAACAAAGCTCGTGATAAAACAAATTAAAAATTACAATGAAGAAAAACATGAAAGAGTAAAAGGTGATGATTTTAATGATGGCAGTGATGATGATGAAAAATGAAGAATAAGATGATTATGATGAATAGATTTATGGAATCCAACTGTTTGTAATGGAATGTTCATAATTTTATCTTGCCTATTTCGAATAGCTTGAAATCAATACAAGAACGCTCCATCGTCATTTTCGGCCAATTCAGAATTAACAGTAGATTGGTAATATAAAGTGCGAATAAATTAATTGCATAATCCTCTTCATATCACTCTATACATACATTTAGAAAGTAGGCAGAAGTAGGGAGTAAATGTTATGTCATCCGAACAATGACATTTGGTAATAAAACCGAGTGCAACCAAATGTGTCTCTTCTGTTGTTATGCGATCTATTGGTTTTATTATGTTTTGTATTCTTGCCTGTTCTTGACAACAGTGTGTCTCCATTTTCAGCATTTTGATAAATTGCTTCGTAGTATTTTTTACTGCTCATATATTTGCTGCCCATTTCTATTAAACCGTTGTTGCTGGCCTGTACAGCAACTCAAGCTGAGATACATCATGACCTGATCACATAAAGGCCGTAATAAAAAAGGATGTGGCGTATGGTATTTGCAATTGCAAAGCATTTTGAACATTGGTGCACATTATTTGTATGTTTCCTATAATTTGTTGCAACCTCATTGTATTTTACCCAAGAAATTGCCAGTAGCTATATGGTTAAATGTAGTAAATGTGTCACTTTAAAAGCCTAGAAAGGTTTGCATCTTAGGGTTTCTTTTTTATTATTGAAACTGAAATTGCTAAAACAATGTTGTTATGCAATTCAATAACTTCAATAACCCAGCTTTTTGCTACTATGTGTGTATTTTGTTTCGTA
Organism: Dreissena rostriformis; assembly: GCA_007657795.1. Lineage (NCBI taxonomy): Eukaryota > Metazoa > Mollusca > Bivalvia > Myida > Dreissenidae > Dreissena > Dreissena rostriformis. Next base: position 123,631 of record VMBQ01010743.1, on the reverse strand, counting down.
TTGTGCCGTACTGTGTTGGCAATTGGTCACTTGCCATAAATAAAGGACCACGAACGTGTGTGTGTATAATAGGAATGCAATACTTCTGGAGCAACTGGAGTTTCACTTCACATATTAATTACAGTTGGGTGCGAGTAGATTTCCCAAAGGTAGTTGATCTCTTAATATCGTATTGTAAATTAATTTATAATATTTCAGCAGTGGATTTTGAATGTTTGTATGCTCAATAACACATTAATTGATGAGCATATAACACACACATATATATATATGCAACTATCGTTTGGGTTATTGCGATTCAACTCATCCTTAAACTATTGATACTCAAAGATCGGAGAAAATCCATTAGTGCAACATTTGTCCTGATACATCGTCGTACTTGATGACAAAAAAACATCTGATTAAATGCCATAAAGGATTCTTCCCTTAATCGATTTCAACAGAACGTTAAAACATACTTGCAAAACAAATACATTTTTTGTTACAATGATAGAACATTAGTATCAGTTCGCATTATACTAAGTCTTGTTGTAAAGTCGTATTTATTTCTTTCATATTGGCTTATCCAAACTGGTTATTCTTGTTTCCGTTGGTTTTGAGTAGCTCAATTACTTACAGAAAATTTAGTTACTAAGTGCGGCTACTTCTTACATATTATTTACATAATTAAGACATTATTCAACAAAAACACGTCACAACTTTTAGTAACAGCTCCATCGTCATTTGTTTAGATAATAAACATGTCTTTTATATTAGGTATATGTACTTGTTTGTCAAGAAATGTACTGGTTTTTTTATCCGAAAAATGAAAGAAAATATTTTCCACACTGTTAGAATTAAGATGAGAAGCGTATGCCGTACTCAGAAGAACACAGTTAAACAACTGTTTTACAAATCTTACCATTTATGACATAGTTTGCTCGTTTAATTGACAATATAACTGTTTGTATGAGGCATAAGTAAATAAAAGTAAATAAACATTCCTGATAAATGATCAAATGCTTTTGTTATGTTTCTACCTACGTTATTGTTTACCGTATGAAAACGTTGACAATTAATATGCTATAATGTTTATACGTGTACACGTAATTATAGTGTGCAAATAGACTGGAAATATCACTTTATCGAATCATGCATGCAATTGACATCGTGAACAGTTTCAACACCTGATATGAGTGTAAAATTTCGCCTTTTGTACCTTACAGACGTCATAATAGAAGAAATCAGTAGCACTTTTACATGTAGACAGGTACCTAATTAAAACAGAAAAGACGTACTAAAAAACGTGGTAAATTCTCGATGTTCAACACTAAGCAATATCCTGAGTGTTTTTATCTTGATATGTGTTTTGCCAAAGATTAAGAAACATCAAGGAATAACACGCAAAACATATAGCATGTATAATGTAAACATGACACGATTCGTCTGAATTGTATTTACATGTTATAGATATCAATCCGAAAAAATAAAACGACATCCTGATTATTGTATTGGTTATCATTCCCTTTCGTTCATTTAACAAATAGCTTTGATTATATGGCACATTTTGATTTCAATTACCGTTCGATAAAATGCTCATGATTATGAGTATGAATTAATACTGTGATTTAGATATTTTCCATGGTTATATATTGATAAAAAATATCTATCTATACTAGTTTAGTAGTTAAGTAAGATAAGCAGCTTTGAGATATTCAAACACACACATGTACGCGACGTTTTGCATTCAACATTGTAAAACTAACCAGGACAGTGTCTTTATTGGATGCAATCAAAATAGTACTATACCCTCAAGCTTTTTCACTAGTTCATGTATGAAGTAGTAGTTTTCAGCAATACGACTTACTTGACAATAATGAAACAAATAACAACATGTGACCGTTTGTGTAAATTGAAAAGTTTTGGCTTCGTTCTAGTCAGAAAGACATGATGCACTTAATTGAACGCCAAAAAGATTTTGGATACAATACCAGTCTGGATGCTATTAGGTGTGCACCAATCAATAAGCATGTGCGTATATTCCATAAATAAATTATATTTCGTCCATGAATTTCTCCGAGAGCAGCTTTACATTAATGGATCATTCGATATTCTGTATTTTAAAAATTAAACTGACGGACAACTCAAACCTTTATATTACTGTTTAAAATATGTTCAAAATATGAGTGTGAAATTTCGCCTTTTGTACCTTACAGACGTCATAGTAGAAGAAATCAGTAGCACTGTAACATGTAGACAGGTACCTAATTAAAACAGAAAAGACGCACGCATGACTGTTCATTCAATACTGATGATTACGTTGATGCTGTTGATAGCAATTACAATGATATTTATACAGAAGACGAAAAAGAATAACACGTACACATGTGTAAAGAAGAACCAGAAAAAGATACTGATTATGTTATTGGTGATAATGATAATGATGTTGAAGATGATAGCGATGTCGGTGCTGCTGATGCTGATAAAGACGATGATGAAAAGATGATGACAATGATGACGACGAAGATAATGATCTTGATTATGAAATATGACATTGTCGAAAAAAACCTTTATGACAACAAATCGGTCATTTTGGAAAAATGTACACTATCAGCGATTTAAAATATATTTCACAGGATCAGTATTGTATCTCACTCAGTTCTTGATATTGATATCGGATTGATAAACGCCTAAATATTAAACCGTGAAACAGTCGCAAACTTCAAAGCTTTCTTATATCGCGGCATATGATCACATCCGTTCTGCGACTGTAAAATTGCTACTGCATGGTTTTTGGTATTTCAAAGAATGTTTTACATAACTGCAAATTTAATGGTATCAATTCAGTTTTTGTTCATGCACAAGTAATATGCTCATAAACATTAGAGACTTTTGTGAACGTGCTTAATATACCATGAAGATGTTCTATTAAAGAAATTGCAGCCAATAAGACCGCGTTGGGAGCATACGAAACAGATATCAGAAACATTTTTAAAGGCAATATCGTGCAATTAAGAAAATGTGTTACAAAGTGATTGTCATGTACTGAAATACTGGAAGGTGGAAAAATAAAATCGCTTTGAAGTTACTAAATAGGCAAACAAAGTTATCCGGAAAGCATGTCTTTGCCTATTATACTATTTTCACAATGATACAAACATAAATAATAATGCGACCAAAATAAGTGATACAATTGTATTTAATAAAATATACTTTACGACAGTACTGATACGTTACAACTACCGTTTTTACTTCTTAAGTACAGTTTATCCAGCGATCTATGTTTACTTTAGTAGCTCATACTGTCCTTAATAATAAATGGATAGAAATGACTTTAAACTTAGTATCATTGTTTAAATTATCAATCGCTACTGGTCATAATTATATATGATAACATTTTTCTGAGTCCTGCTGCTTCTGAATATGATGACACGGAAGTAAAGTATGTTACAATTTTTTTTTGTGAAAAATGACAGCCAAAACATACAACTGTTTTAAAACAAATGTGTTATTTCTAAAATAATTATATTCATTCGATGTCCTTTTCTTGTTTCGCCAACAGTCTCTTAGTACTGACAGGTTTTTATGTATATATATCTGTGCTGCATTTTTGTGGTGCATGGCTTTCTCAATTGTTATCCGATCGGTTAAAATCTAAATTGTACGCCCAAAATTAAACACTGTGTAACAGACGCCAACTTCAAAGCCAACTGATAATGCATCGGTGAATAATCACAATCGAGCTACAATAATTAAAGTGTATACCGTACAATGTTTAGTAGTTTAAAGCATTGTTCATTCCAATGCACATTTATTGGTATTGATATAGATCAAAAACAGGTATATAAACTATGTACTGTTCTTGATGTCGGATATTTGGTATCTTTAAACGCATGTGATTTTGTTTCATATGACGCTCACACAAGCTGAAAACATAAATGTACTTTAAACACAAAACACAAGGGGTTGCGCGAGAAGAAGGAAAGTATAAACTAGTTGATTTTTTATCAACGTTACTTTTCAGAAGAAGACGTTAATCGATAAAAGCAATGCAGTCTACGTTTAGCGAGAAAACCGTTAATTAGATACACGTCAAATAAAGTTTTGAATTTCAACTCTCCTCAGGAATTGTTAACATAAATGTTAGAACATACATAATACATCGTGTTAAATCGAGGTAATATAGAAAAAACGCCATCGTTTTATTAAAGCCCAACACATATTTTACATCAAATTATTATTCTATTTCTTATGTAGTTTTATTTATCTACATTTATGTAGTTTTACTTTATTACTGAATGAAGACTGGACACATTACTATCTCCAGATCCCGATGTTTTTTTTTGTCAAACAAGTTTTGCCTGAATGTTTACGGTATAGAGGTATTTTAAATCGTTATAATATTCAAAACTGAATGTTATATACTACTTATTATAAAGTTCTTTTTTAAAAACATAACAACCTCTTGACACATTAATGAAACAGTGTATAATACTTATATTTGCCATGGTATAGACAAGTATGTTGACGTTAAAATATAACGTTGACGGCAATACTTGATCAAGAAACTTTAAGTGTAGATTTTTGACAATAATATTTTTAGAACAAATCGAAGCCATATAAATCACATTGGGTTCAAAAGGATATAACGGATATTACAGAGCAAATCTACATCGTAAAGTAGATTATATCACACATCATCAACAGAGTGCTTATCACGTTATTACATGATGTTGTTCTCGAAAAAGTTGTTTGATGTGGTTATATTAGTTTATTACTTCTTATAATGAAACAATACCGCGGGGAAAACCTGGTGTATCGCATGCATTGTTAATTCGACAACGATACAAGCAGAAGATCGATTTATATTAGCGTTTTTATGTGTTAAATTATGATAAGGTCTGCAATAAATACTGCAAGCATGCATCGTACACATAACTTCATAAAACTGGTAGTAGTAACGAGATTCGGTGTTGATGGGTTATTTGATGATTTTATATAAATGAAAAATTAAAATGACCATTATGATACTTACTGTTGAAAACTCTCGAAGGAAACTTATATTTTGGCGTGTCTGAACTAGTAACATGCAGTTTATTTTCCAACATCACCTTGTTGATATGAACCGCATCTAATCTAGTGTTGGATTAAGTCGATTTCCGGCTAAATAATCTTACAATGCCCCCTTTTCAAACTGGCAAATATATTGTTTACTATTAGTTCATATATATTTAACATTTTATTATATTAAAACGTTCTACTTCATATTTATTGGCAGTCTATGAGCCTAGTGATTTATGCGTGAACTTTCAACAAAAAAGATCAACGATCAATATTTGTATGAACCAGTGAGTAATTAATCATTTCAAATATATTCTCGGAGATTGGATTTGTTTGATAAAAGTCCGACAAAACCATTAGTGGCGTCGGTTAAAAAAAAAATGATGTGTTTTGACATTTAATCAAATGGCGTAACAAACTTCCTAAATTGCGAAAACTGTTGGACACGAGTCATTAATACGGCATAAATCTAAGGCGTGCATTATAGAAATCTCACAATATTATTTATTTGATTCGGTGTGTTGCTCTTGCAAGGAATCGGTTAAGACCTTGACAATACAGCAACGTCGATCATGCTCGTTCAAAATGCTAACAAATCCACCAATAAAATACATATGGGCAGTGATTTTGTTGTTGCAGGTACTATATGGCGCTCAAAAAGTATTAAATTATAAATTGTCTTATGTTATGTAATATTTTGTTGTTATACCTATTCACGTGACAGAAATAAATGTGTATATGTAAGTATGAAGACGATGTACTTTGTATAAGTCTGAATAAACTGTCTGTCTGTCTGTCTGTCTGTCTTAATTAGACGAATTCACTTTGTGCGGATGAGATCTTTATTACAATAAAACTGATAATACAGATATTTAAGGTCCAAAACGATGGTTAGTACGCATTCAACTTTTAATTCTTAATATTGTGAAGCATTCTTTAGTTAAAATGGCGTCAAAACATAAATAAAGATAATCAGTTTTCAGCCTAAAGTTATATGCAAAATAAAATAGGTGATCTAATCGAAAACGACGACTACATGAAAGGAGTCATATGAAATACATACATAACAAAAATCAAGCTTTGGCTTTATTTTATCGTGGCTCTGAAATTTAGAATTTGTTTGCTCTGGTTAGTGTTAAGGGGTGTTGCTGCAGTTTTGCTGATTTTTTCCATCTAATAACTTTTACTCAAAATTTATATTCAAGTACCACATTCAAATACTATATGAAAAATGAAATAAAAACATAGGGTCACCGGCCTTGTTTTGATTTTATTCACCATTATATAACATGTACTTTTTTATTTAAACTGAAAAATCTCTAATTGCATAAAAATGATTAATAACCTATGAAATTGGCAACATGTAGATATTATATAAGCTAATATATATCATATACCATTTAATTAAACCACAAACTACCAAAAACATGAAGAACACAAGTTAAATTTTAAGAAATTATTTTTTTTTAATTTTTATGTCACCCATTAAAACGTCATTTTTTTCTATTTTAACCACAAAAATGTAATTTAAAAAAGTTCTATCTAATCATTTTTTGCGAAACTGCTCAAATATGTGCATCTACGTATTGTTATCATAAAACAAAAATAAAAAAGGGGGTCACCGCACTTTTAACAGAGATTTTTTTGTTTAACTATCCCTACCGTCTAGGTCAAATTTCCTACAATACAGCAATTAGGCGAAACCCAAGTACCGGTACATAGACCAATAACAGGGACTTGTTGACAGATTTCGGCATGTTTTGAAGTTTGAGATTAAATGCTTTAAATTGATTAATGTAAACAACAGGACTAAAGAGCTACAGGAAAAAAACAAGCATGAAATAAAAGAAAAAAAAAAGTATTAAGAAAAGTTAACCGCAACCTGGGATCGAACCACTGAGTACTTATTATGAACCTACTCGGTCATTAATTTGTGATGATTCTGATAACAAAACTATTGGGTTGTGATAATAGCATCGGTGTTGCTATAAATATATCCTCGGTTAAATAAACTGCCGCAACACCCCTTAAGATACTGACTTATTTTGATGGCAATTACTTTTTATACATGATACTCTTATCTACAAATAAAGCTTGCAACAGGATGCCCATCCTCAATTAATATTAACACATAATGTGTTTTTTAATGATTTATTGAATAACCCGTTATTTCCATTCTGAAATGTAGTAAGTTGTATTTAATAGTTCAGGCCATCGATTGCGGCATAATTGGACATTTATGAATTATTTAGTACATGCATATATTATAACAGTAATGGTTCCCAGGCGTGATTATACATATAACATTTTGATACAAGGCAATAGCTCTCGTTATTATATATTATGTCATATGCACATCAAATCAAACTTCAGCTGCACTAGCTGGAGAGAAATTTTATTAATCAATGTGGTCCGTTATTTATGACAGGGTATCAACTGCCTAACTGTTGAACACAAATTAAAGGCAATTGATCTGACAGTCAAGTACGTATAACACACGCACAAACATGAACAAAACTGGGGTCACCGCCTTGGACACAGCTAAAAACTAATTACTTCCCGAATTGTGAAAACAACTGGAAACGAATCTTTTTTTTCTTTGCATAATAAAAAAGATTACATTATAATTTATTTGATTTGCTGTGTTGTTCTTGCAAAGAATCGGTTAAGACATTGACAATACAGCAACGTCATACTCGTTCAAAGTCTAACAAATCCACCAATAAATTGCATTTGGGCAGTGATTTTGTTATTGCAGGAACTAAATAAAAACTACTAGAGAAAAAGAATTAAATATCATTTAATTAATTAAACGAATTAAGTTTGTGCTGATGAGAGCTTTATTACAATAATACCGATAATGAAGATATTTGAGGTATGAAAACATGGATAATATGAATTTACCTTTGCATTGTTAATTTTGTGAAGTATTATTTAATTTAAATGGTGTCAAAACATAAATAAAGATAATCAGCAGTATGCACCATAAAGATTCATAAAAAAACACGAAAATACACTCTAATCGAAAACGACGACTACATCACCGGTGTCAAATGAATATATATA
>VMBQ01010743.1:103504-114839 GCA_007657795.1 Dreissena rostriformis | reverse complement strand
ATTATTTTTTTTAGCAGTCACATAAACAACCAAGCAATGTAATATGGAATTTTTACAACCATTATTGCTGCTTCTTCCTGTATTTGCGCGATGATTATCTAAAATATTAACTCCGTGACGCTATATTCTCAAATCTTTTTCTATAAAGAAGGAATGTAGTTGACAATTGTTAATAGTTTTATTTGATCGTTCGTCAAAAAGTTGTAACTCTGTTACTCTTGTATCTTCAATGCAATTGAGTAATTAAATAGTAATTAAATTGAATGCGTTTTAATTCCCTTTTATTATTGTTTAATTTGAGTTACAATGCTATGACGTTAATTTTTATTTACACTTAAATGTATTATGAATATTGCTGGGCCAAGTGTGAGGTTGAGCGCTCTATAACCAGGTTTAAACCCCCAATGCGTTGCATTGACCGTTCCAAGGCGGTGACCCCAGCTTTATTCTTATTTGTGTTTATGTTGTTTTGTATTGTGCTGTATTGTGCTGTTTTGTACTGTTTCGGCAATCGGTCACTTGCCATAAATAAAGGACCAACTAATTGTTTGTAATAAGATTTCAATACTGCTCCAGCAGCTGGAGTTTCACTTCTTTGTTTTGTTATGTTTCTACCTACGTTATTGTTTACCGTATGAAAACGTTGACAATTAATATGCTATAATGTTTATACGTGTACACGTAATTATAGAGTGCAAATAGACTGGAAATATCACTTTATCGAATCATGCATGCAATTGACATCGTGAACAGTTTCAACACCTGATATGAGTGTAAAATTTCGCCTTTTGTACCTTACAGACGTCATAATTGAAGAAATCAGTAGCACTTTTACATGTAGACAGGTACCTAATTAAAACAGAAAAGACGTACTAAAAAACGTGGTAAATTCTCGATGTTCAACAATAAGCAATATCCTGAGTGTTTTTATCTTGCCATGTGTTTTGCCAAAGATTAAGAAACATCAAGGAATAACACGCAAAACATATAGCATGTATAATGTAAACATGACACGATTCGTCTGAATTGTATTTACGCAATCTTGATTGTTGTATTGGTTATCATTACCTTTCTTTCAGTAAACAAATAGATTTAATTATCTTGCACATTTTAATTTGATATACCGTTTGATAAAATGTTCATGATTATTTTTTTGAATTAATAATGTGATTTAGGTATTTTCCAGGGTTATACATTGATAAAAAATACATATTTATACTAGTTTAGTAGTTTAGTAAGATAAGCAGCTTTGAGATATTCAAACGCACACATGGACAAATCTCGTGGACATGTTGTATGCAAAATGGTAGAACATTTAACAGGAAAGTTTCTTTATTGGATGCACATAGAGTACAATTCACTCAAGCTTTTTCAATATTTCATATGAAGAAGTAATGCTCAGTTATGAGAGTGATTTGACAATAATAAAACAAATAACAGCAGATAACGTAGGTGATCATTTATGTGACTTGAACAGTTTTCTTCGATCCAGTCAGGAAGAAATGAATCAACTGGATTGAATGCCAAGGAAATGCAATTCATTATAATAACCTTTGTAAATGCACATTGGATTGCATCCCAGTCTGGTATTGGATGTGCAGCAATAAGCCTTTACGTACATTCCATAAAGCAAATATATTTTGCCCTTGTATTTTTCGGAAAGAAGCTTAACGTTAATGGGTCATAAGACATTTTGTATTTCAAAAAATAAACTAAAGGCAACACCAACCTTTATGGTACTATTTGAAATGAAATAGCTAAACTGTTCTTTCAATGCTGTTAATTACTCTGATATGTATACAGAAGACCAAACAGAATAACCCATACACATGTTTTAAAAAAGACACAGAAGAAGATGCTGATAATAAATTATTAGTGATAATGATAATGATGATGATGATGATTATGATGATGATAATGTGGACAATGATAATGATGACGATGATGACGAAGACGATAATGCTATGATGGTGAAACTGATAACAACGACGATTATGATCTAGATGATGTAGAATGACAAAGTCGAAATATATCTTTATGACAACAAATCGGTCATTTTGGAAAAATGCACACTATCAGCAATTTAAAATATTGCTTAGGGGCAGTATTGTGTCTCAATAAATTCATGATATTGTTATCGGATTGATAATCGCCTAAATATTTAAATGTGAAACAGTCGCAAACTTTAAAGAAATCTTATAATATCTCGCATTGGATCACAGCCGCGCTGCGACAGTAAATTTGTTACCGCATGGTTTTTGGTATTTCAAAGAATATTGTGTTACAGGGCTTTCTTAATTGTTATCGGATTGATTCAAATCTTAATTGTACACCCACAATTCAACCCTTTAACAGACACCAACTTCAAAGCTATCTGACAATTCCTCGATGAATAATCACAGTCGAACTGCAATCATATACCGTTCAATGTCTAGAAGTTCAAAGCATTGTTTATTCCAATGCACATTTATTGCTATCAAAAAAGATCAAAAACAGCTATAAGAACTATGTATCCTACTAAATGTCGGATAATTGGTTGCTTAAAAGCATGGGAATTGTTTATATTTGACACTCACACAAGCTGAAAACATGAAGGCACTTAAAGCGCAAAAGACAGTGGTTATGTGAAAAGAAGAAAGGAATAAACTAAATGAATTTTTTTATCAACGTTACATTTTTTTAGAAGAAGACATTAATAAAAAAAAACATGCAGTCTACGTTTAGCGTGAAAACCGTTATTTAGACACAAGTCAATTGAAGTATTGAATTCCAATTCTCCTCAAGATTGTTAACAACAAATGGGAGAACATACATACATGCATCGTGTTAAATCGAGGGAATATAGAGAAACGCCAGCGTTTGATAAAAGGCATACACATATTTTAAATGAAATTATTGACACACTATTATCTCCAGGTCACACTGTATTTTGGTCAAACAAGTTTGGTCTGAATGTGTACGGTATATAGGTATTTAACATCGTTCTAATATTCACAACTGCATGTTATGTACTACTTATTATGAATTTGTTGGCTTGAAAGCATAAGAACTACCTGATACTATGTTTAATGAAACAGTGTATAATACTTAAATTTGCCAAGAAATATAAAATTATGTTGACGTTAAAAAATGACGTTGACGGAAATACTTTAAGTTTAATTTTGTGACAATAATGTCCTGAACATATTCTTCGAACAAATCTCAGCCACATAAACCGCTATTGGTTCAAACAGGTATAATGGATATTGCAGAGGAAATCTGCTTCGTAAAGTAGATTATATAACTCATCAATCGCAGAGTGCTTATCACTTTATTACATGATGTTGTTCTAAACAAAATTGGTTGATGTGCTTCCATTAGTTCATATTTATAATAATGAAACAACTCCGTGAGGAAAACATGGTAAATCGCATGCATTGTTAATTCGACAACGATACAATTGATATTACCAATTTCAATTTATCAATTATGATAAAGTCTGCATTAAAATAATTTAATCTTGCACTGTACAATAACGTCATTTAGCTGGTAGTCGTTACGACATGCCTTGTTTACCATGTATATAATGATTATAGATAAATGAAAACGTAAAATGACCATTATGATACATACAGTCGAAGACTATCGAAATAAACTTATATTGTGTCGTATCTTAACTAGTAGTATGCAGTACATGTCCCTACATCACCCTTATGATATGAACCGCATCTAACCGAATGTTGGATTTAGTCAACCCCCGGCTGTCAAGAGTATAATCTTTTTACATCTTTCTGACTGGAACTGTACGTTTAACTGAACATACTGAATAATCTTACAATGCCCCTTTTTAAAACTGACACATGCATTGTTTACTACTACATAGTTCATATATTTTAACATTTTATTATTTTATAACTTTCTACTAAAATAAATATAGTTAAACATATAATCCAAGTCTAATTTAAATTCCAATAGTCGTGTTGTTCAATTTATAGTTTTATTGTCTACAATACCGCGTTTTAAACAATATGTAAGGAATTCATGATTAGTACAGAGATTTTGTTTTCTTTTTCGGACCGAACCGGATTAATCGGATACACCTTTTCCAACTCGGCACCTAACATGTCTTCGATTTAGACTGCTACTTGCATACCATTTCGTAAATTAATTGCAACATATCTAACGGATGAAAATGACTTAAAACATCATCATAAACTAGAACCCAAGATACGGTGTGTCGTGGTAGCTTACTGAATCATTGATGCTAATTAACTATTTCTAACGAGACAATATGATTCACATGCGAAATCTTGTGCAATATCTGATGATATCTTTTAGACTATTATAGTATTGTCACTGTATTTTACGTTTGTCGATGCTTGGGTAAAACTTGGCACTTTAATTAAATTAAATTTAATTAATCTAATTTTCTTAATTAAGTGAAAATCGATAACAAACGTCGGTTGCTTACATAGGGCTGGTAGTAATGTAAAAAGATAATGTGCTTCAAAGATGCACTTTCTGTCAATAAAAAACACACATTTTGACGTTGGTAGTAAAAACATGCATGAGATAAATTGCTTGATACACATGCTATTTGCAATGCTTTTACCATAATACTTCCACCGCACGAAACAAACTCACAAGGTATGATCTAGACACTCGGCATCTGAAAAATGTATTGCCGTAGGTGACAATTTTCAGACGAATGCGTTTTGCTCTTTCCTGTTATTTTTAACCAGTATAGTGTTCATGAATGTTCATGAATGCCGATTGCACGATGGACAGCAACAAATGCTTGAGGAAATTGCCACTCCGAAAGTAATTATATGACATCCGCTTCCGGTGTAAACATTTAGATTTGTTTGAATTGGTTCAAAAAAGAAATGTAAATGAAACAGTAAAATAACTTAAAACCTCAATGAAGTTTCGAATTTATAAAAAAATCCTACCCACTTGAATGTTTAAATAAAATTGTACAAATGCAAAGACTATTCACATATAAAGATGATGTGCTTGTGAACATTATTAATATACAAAACTTATTCCACAAGTAACATCAACGTGGAATCAACTTTCCCTTAGCTCTTTCCAAATCCCAAATAATTACATATATGCAATATTAACTAATCAATACCGGAAGTTATTGTATTATTGTAGTATTAAATATGCTTAAACATTGCTCTAGATATGTACATACAAACCAAAAATATCATTGTTAATGATAAGAAATGGGTCATTACACGTAAGTATATATGTTGTCACATAAAGAAAGTATAAAATGTTAAGTTGAAATACAAATATATCATCAACCATTTTGGATGCGTATGTTAAATAAAAAATGTTGAACGGTTCGAAGCAAGCGCTGGCTTACTCTTCATATACAAATGCATTTAAAGCACCCTATTACATAAATGTATTTCTCGACAGAAAAACGTCGTTGACTATTTCGTGCTATGTCGTACTTCTCAATGCTTCCGCACATAACGTTATTTGAGAGCAATGAAGGCGTTTAAATGCAATACGTTAGGAAACGTAGTATATCACATGCTTACTGTATCTTGACACACCATACAATTAACGTTGCCGTGTCACAGAAAAGCTTGTTGCATAACGAATAAGGACTTGGTCAACTTGTAGGACAGGCACACAGGAGGTTACAAAATAAGACTGTATTTTTAGACCAGACATGGATTTCATTACACTATAGTTATTTAACACGCTGGCAACGTTACATAACTATTTATATATGTGTGGTAAGGGATACGGTTATCTTTGAAGATGTATAGATCTTAAGTGCTACTCTTTCTATACACTTGCGCGTTTTTATCACATAACAACTTCACACAAAAAATGCGAAAAACATAAACAGTGGTCGCTATAACAAACCTCCATTTACAGTATGGATTACAAAAACACCACCTTTCTATGTAATCACTCAAACTTAAACCTGAACAAATCATTTTAATGAGCCGAATTATCTAATTAAAAATATTTCATACATAAGTGGCATCAGATGCTTATAAGATGTGGCGTTTCGATATTGCACAAAGATGGGAACGCAAATATTCGACTTACAGAAATATCGTTAGATAGTTTACATGTTGATTGTTTACCTATTTCATTCTTGAGTATATGGAAGTATTTCAATTATAAACAAACCATAATATATTGCAACAGCAATGAATGCCGAAATTTTTATGTTAAAAGCAAAATTGACATTGTCATATAATCAACTTGTATTTACAATATGAAGTATTATTCATTAAAAATGAAAGTTGATAGAAATCAATGCTTGAGAAAGTGTGGGGATCTTATTTCAGTGCATCCTATCATATTGAACTGGCCAAAATAGAAAATGAAATTATCGGCGATCTACGTGAATGTCGTGTTATTTTATGTTCTTAAAAGTGTTTTATATGATTGTGAATAAGGTTTATATATGCCAAAGGTAACGAAACAAACAACGAAATACAGGCCGCACGATTTCCATGCAATTTTTATAATTTAGTTATTTACTGTTTTGAAGAAAGAATGACACCTTAACAAAATGCATCTTAGTCAAATTTCACGATGCAAAAGGTGTTTTACAATACGTGGATGTCAGTGTGTTACATTCGGTGTTGATGTTGTTTAGCAATGGACTCATAAATCATGTTTGTATAAAAACAAGGCTTCAAAACGGTATCACTGAGATTCTAATGGGAATGTACGTGACATACTAGAACTTTCGGGTATTTGTTTTTATAATATACCTGCCCCCAATACGTATTGTTTTAAGCACTCAAATACGAGAAACCGTATTTGCTATTATCGTCCGATTTCTCACAACCAACTCGACTATACATGTTCTCCGAACATCAGATTAGCCTCATATTCTGTATATATTATAAAAAGATTATCATGCGATATATTTTTTAGTACTGAGCACATTACAGTAATTAACTGTTTAATTCAAATATTCAGCTTAAAGCTTAAACGATGTATGTACGTGAATAGACGCTTACCCGTATATTTCACACATAATTAAAACAAACAAACAACTGATAATTCATCGAAACAACATATTAGTTAAGCTTCAGTATCATTAATAAACTAAAGTTCGAACAAAGGCAAAGAAGTAATAGTTTTTGTGTGCTATGACGACATCAAAATAGGTGATAAACTACGTCATACAATAGTACGGTGGAAAAAAAGTGTGACAATCCGTGTGTTGTTGTAGCTAAATTATAGTTGTGTAGATTGTTTTCATGGTTTTATGATAAAAGCAATATATGTGAATATCCTTATTGCACTTTTATTTGTCGGGGAAGGTAATTGATACTGGTAGACCAATGCCATTGAAAAACGCTATTGCTATTGTCACTCGGTAAATAATATACAAACTATATTTTTCTTACAAAAAGCTTGCATAAGTATAAGGTTTTACAAATTTGTCAATCAAAACATCTCATACTTAGTACATTGAAAGAAAACAGTGTACTAAGTCAACTTATTTCAATTTTGTCATATTAAATGATTGAACATGTTAATACGAGATCCAAATGCCGTAATGACCTGATTGCAGTTTTTCAAGTTGCTATATTTATTTTCAGTCTATGATACTAGTGATTAAAAGGTAAACTATCAATGCACAACATCAACGCAATACATTAAAAAAGTGTTTATAAAACAGTGCGTAATAAGTTATTTCTAAGCATAAAAAGTATATGAATTCCCGGAGATTGGATTTGTTTGATGAAAGACTGACAAAACCATTAGTGGCGTCGCTTCAAATTAGATGAGGTGTTTTGACATTTAAACAAATGGCATTACAAACTTCCCGAATTGCGATAACAGTTAGACACGAGTCATTAATACGCCATAAATCTTAGGCGTGCATTGTAGAAATCGAACATTATTATTTATTGGATTCGGTGTGTTGTTCTTGCAAAGAATCGGTTAAGACCTTTACAATACCGTATTGTAGATCACACTCGTTCACAATTCTAAAAATCTACAAATACAATACATTTGGACAGTGACTTTGATATTGCAGGAACTATTTGGCGCCCAAAAAGAATTTAATTTAATTTTATTCATTAGACGAATTCATTTTGTGTCGATGAGAGCTTTATTACAATAATACTGATAATACAGATATTTGAGGGCATTAAATATGGTTAATATGAATACAAGTTGGAATTCTTAATATTGTGAAGCATTCTTTAGTTTAAATGGCGTCAAAACAAAGATAAATACATAAAGATAATCACAAGTTTCCAGCATAAAAGTTCATGTAAAATCAAATATGTGCTCTAATCGAAAACGAAGACTGCATCAAAGGAGTCAAATAAAATACATACATAAGAAAGAATTCATGGTTTGGCTTTATTAAATTGTGTCTCTGAAATTAAGAATGTGTTTGCTGTGGTAAGTGTTTAGATATTGACTTATATGTGATGGCAATTTAATCGAATTTTAAATGTTAAACATGAAAATCTGCAACAAGTGCCTGTAACATGTTGTCCATCCTAAAATAATATAAATACAATATGTGTTATCATGCTTTATTGAATAACCCGTTATTTTCATTCTATCATGGAGTACGTTATATTTGACATTTAAGCCGTCGATTGTGGCGTCATTGACCATTTATGAATTCATTAAGTATATATAATAATACTTATTATACCCATAAGTGATTATACATATTACAGCCTGATACAACGGAATAGCTTACGTTTATATTATAAATGTCAGATACACATAAAATGAAATTAGCAGGAGAGAAACCTTATAAATCAACGTGTTCCTTTATTTATAGCAATGCATCAACGGCCTAACTGTTTGACACAAATTAAAGGCACTTGACCTGACACACACGTGCAAATAACACACACACAGACATGAACAAAACTGTAGAAACGGCCTTGGACACAGCTAATCACCATTTAATCAATAATTATTAAAAGCGTATTCATCCTGAGATTTTTTCAATACGTTTTTGATGTTAAATGAGTAATCTGTTTATAGCTCGTATGGACAGTCTTTTTAACACGCTGCAAACAGTAAAATGTATTTGTCATGTCATTTGTTTTATTTCGTTTGCAAAACAAGTTCATCGTTTCAAGTCTTAAATGGCTAATTTAGCAGACAAATTAAAGGAGGTTGTTTGATTCTCTTCCCATGTAGGAGCATTGCATTATGATACAAAAAGCTGATCAGTTTGTTAAATTTTTTCTTTCTCAAAGTGGGGTAAACGTTCATTTTCATAAGTACTGTGCGTAGCACTGTTAAGTCAATCGTATTTTTAAAACATAAAATATACGTTGAGGTGTCGTGTCGAATTGTGAGCAAAATTAAGTATAACCAATTCTTTAATATATTTCCGTTAACACTTTCCGAATTTTTTTCTTTTTTTCATTTTGTAGACTTTTGAACAGACCAACAAAAGCTGTTGTCATTTAACGTTTGTATTAACACCACAATGAAGCGCAGTTATTTTTGTCTCATGTGAATTCCTTTTTGTCATTTGCTCTATAATGGTTTACAGATCTTCATTGTTTGCGCAAATCTTAATATTAATCCTCCAACCACTAACTTAGACTAGTCAAGGAGAAATTAGGTCAAGGTAATATATAATATTCCCCATGTTTATATAAAAAAAGCATACGGTATGCCAAACAACATTCTTAAACAATTTTTAATAGAGGTTATCACTACACCAATTTCGTTTTAAGATTAACAAGATCGTGTGGCCGATACGATATACATTAATTGCTTATCATGCATGAGCGTACATGGAACTTGCAATACTAAATCCAAATGCAAGTCCTTTGCCAACAAAGTACTTGCGTTTGAAAATTGTATATATGTGAACGATGTTAGAGGCAATTTAAAACATTGGAATCTGTGTTACTAGTTTCTGAAGAGAGATGTTTAATTATCGGATTATTAAAAAACATGTTCTATATAATTTATTAGGAAATTACTTTACATAAGTTCTCATCGGCATCCGCAGGACAAACAACTTTCTGACTCTACCAGAGGTCACAAGTTTGATAAATATAAAAATAACCACTGACTTAAGATGTTATTATGTGAAACAACAAGTGACCAGAGATTGCACAACTTGTATTTATTTTCATATTAAACGATTTGTTAAATTATCTTCCTAACTAGCCACGTCCATGGGTTAGCATTCCCGATGTGGCATTAACCATATACATTCTTTAATTGCTATACATTCTTCTCCACTGGAAAATCGAGACATCCATAGATGTCTTATAATTTGGTAAGTAATGTCATATATTGGTTTTCTACAAATAATGAGCAAAACATTGCAGCAGTCAAATCAGATGACGCCACATTCCTCACAATATTTATGTAAACTTTAATTGCAGAACAACTTTTAATCTTTTAATCTTTTAATAATTTTTTTTAACTTTTAATCTTATCAGACACTCGAAGACTTTTAATCTTCTCAGACACTCGAAGACTCACATATTCAACATTAAGACAGAAGTACATAATACGATTTGTCCTATACAACAATGTATGCCCTCTTTATCGTCTTTAATAGCAAGGTCCATCTTTATATTCACAATGTTATGTCGCACATTGGTTCTCTAAAACACCTGCTCAAATATATAACCTGTGTTCAACCCGTTACACTTATTTAGTACACATAACGCTAATCAGATGTCACCTGGTGGTGCAAAATTCTCGTACATCTAGGTGCCATAATTGCAGGTTATCGTTACACGAATATTGTTTTCCATAAACGTTTTTGCATGTTCTAGAATAAGAAAGTATGTGCGTTCATAAATGAATGCCAAATGAAAGGGATTACATGATCAATGAATGCAACAGAGATTAAATGTCAGCCAAGATAATTCTTTATGCTAACCAGTCCATTAACATTCTTTGTGCTAACCAGTCCATTAACATTCTTTGTGCTAACCAGTCCATTAACATTTGAGTAAAAACCATGACTCATATCTTTCTAAGGCTTTTTTCTCGCTGAAAGAAGCTTAAAAGTAATTGATGGTGTTTTTATGTATTTCTATTCTATCAATATAACAGAAGTATTTCATTTATTATCGCCTTTCTGTCTAACTGGTGCACTTGATAATCATACTGTTTTTTCTTTTAATTGCATATGAGGAGGAAACAGCGCATGATACTGAATAAAAAGAAGAACAACAACCATACAGAAAAACAATAATAACAATGAAGAAAAAAATAAAAGTGTAAAATAAGATGTTGATGATAATGATGATGATGTTGATGTTGATGTTGATGATGATGATGATGATGATGATGATGATGATGATGATGATGATGATGATGATGATGATGATGATGATGATGA
>VMBQ01010743.1:26011-100887 GCA_007657795.1 Dreissena rostriformis | reverse complement strand
TATATATATATATATATATATATATATATATATATATATATATATAGCCCAATATACTTGATGATGTGTTGTCATTCATACAATCATTCAGGAAACACTTTATCACGGTGTTCGCTTGCCTGCATTTGGTTGAACACCACTGTTGATAAGTTGTAAGGATATAAGATGTCAGAACCGTGATATGAACACCACTCATATATTGTATAACATTAAAGAGCAAGTATAATATTAAAAATATTTGATTGACATGAATATACATTTACCTGAAGACTATTTTGTATGAATATTTACAATCATGCTGCATTCGCTTCATTCGCTTCATTCGCTCTGCCATGCGTCCGCCACGATTGGCTACACATTAGTAATTTTTGTCATTCTCTGAGAGTATAGGCTAGATAAGTTGTGATGCTTGTCCATACGCTATTATACGTTGCTTTGCGTTTGGTTGCGATTTGTAAACGGTTTGACTATTACAAGTGCTACTTTTTCGAATGAGTCCATAATTTAAGGCCTCCCCACACTAGACGAATCCATATGACGAAGCCTGGCGAAAAGGGTAAATTTATGACTTCTAGAGAATTCTTGCCGAAATTGTTTGAAAATGTGTTGCATTGTGTAATATTATAACGAAAGGTGAACGTAAAGGAGCTATTTAGTGCGAATGATTTACGAAATGTGACGAACAGTTACTGCAATTCGCACGAAAGCGTATGGTCGCGCAAATAATATTCGTTCTTTCGGTTAGCGATTAGGAGCTATTAAGAGCGTAAAGATACGAATGTAAGCGCAACCTTGCGCATACTTTCGCATACCGCCGAATATTTCCGAAACGGTGTTTCTGCATCCGGGCGTTTTGATACACATGTGTAGACTAACTTTTTTCCAACTCGACAGTATTGCTGTGACTACTGATTTTGTAAGTCAAAAGTATGCCGCATATGGGAAGAGGGAGAGGAAGAGGATCTAGAGCGAGGAAGGTTGTCGCTGTAGAGCCACGGGAACTTAAGCAACCACAGATGCAGTCTTATGAAAAGCCTGGTAATGCCGAGAAGAAAATACCAAGTATTCCATCCGAGTAAGTTATCATTATATTTATTTTTTAAGCTCACCGAAAGGAGACGATATACATGTAGTCGTTGATTTGTAAGTCTGTCTATCATTCCGCCTGTCCGTCATTCCGTTCGTCACACAAAAAGGTCAGAATTCAATAATTTTGTTTTTTCCCTTGTCATATTTTATACTGACAAGGAGCTGTAACGAGATGTAACGAGAAACTAACCCTTATTAAAACTATTTTGTATCGTATGTCATGATTATATTTTAGGTGTATGTTCAAGTCTTCCGCAGTCTTTATTTGACATGGTTATAATATTATGTCAGTACTGAAGTGTAGGTTTTAGAGCTTTGGAGCCCATTAATGGCACATATTTTCTCATTTTGTCATTTTTTTAATCTTGTTTTTTTTCACAACTGGCATTATCATGTTAAATAAAACGGATTTTCAGTAAATGTTTCAAATTATGCTGGTATATACATGGCAAATTGTTTCCAGTTAATAATATTAGTTGTCACATATTTTATGTTCATTGGTGGTGATATACAGCAGTCTAATGACCAAAAATCCCCAGCCCAATCTCATGGCATTGAACTTGACAGTGAACATGGAAACACAACTGACAGTGATGATAGTGATGAAGACCTACTACCCACGTCCAAGTCCAACGCTATCACGTCACAGAAAAGGTATCAATGTTATTTATACAGCAAGTCTCTCTATACCACTTGTTTGAATAACAATTACAAGTGTTTTAGACAAGTGATCGCTACATGTATATAGAACCAAACACTCATGTAGAGCATTTGTTGATTTAGAAACCACCTGTATTAAAGGACCACTACATCTCTGAATCCAGATGTCGCTTTAGCGAGCTTCTACTGTATTTTAATTTTGATTTGGCAAGTATTTCTGTTTGGTTATTCATGACTTGTTGTCACTAAAATAATAATAGCATTATATAATATATTTTATTGCAAAGTAGTTTGTCTAAATATTTAATGGTTTCCCTCATGCCTACATGTTTCTTTTCTTTTGTTCTCTCAGCACAGAAACCAAGACATACAATTCTTCAGGTTCTAATAAAGAGTGACGGGACTACAAGAAGGCCACGAAGAACGACCCCCAGATAGAAAAGGATCTTGTTGAGTTTTATAAGACGAATCCGTTCCTCTGGGACCTCCGACAGGAGGACTACCACAACAAGGACCTCAAGAAGAAACTGCTTGAGGATTTTTCCAAGTCAACTGGAGTCGGTGGTAAATATAAATAAGATGTGCATAATTATCCAGTTGCCTTGAAATTACAATAGCCACAAGTTGTCATGTTATGCATACTTTAATACTTTGTATTATGCCAAGGTGAATTTACATTGAAATTTTATGTTATTTTTCGGTAATTGACAATATTGGGTGGTGGAAGAGCGCTCGAGACACCTTCACCCGTTTGTCGCAGAAGAAGTCCGGCGAAGAGAGGGATGACCTTCCGTACAAACAGAAGTGGTTGCTGGAAAATCTCGCTTTTCTACGTGAGAGACCGGTTCATTAGAGGGCAACTATCAAGAGCGTAAGCATTTAACTGTTCATCGTATGACAGAATATATAAGAAAACAAAGTTATTATTAGTTGAAAATGAAACAACAATGATTTATTCGGATATTTAATATGTTGGTTATAATAAAATCAATATAATAAATATTGTATTATTAAAACGATAAAAGTATAACAATGTTAAATATATAAAAATACTAAAATATAACAGAACAATAAAGTAGGATGTTTTTACAGTCAGATCTATTATTTTTTCTGTCAGGTTCGGGACTTAGCGGATGACAATTCTGGGGACTTGGATGCTGTAGAGAAGTTGGCTGCTAAACAGGGAAAGGCGAATGACGGCTCAACACCGAAAAGCAGATAAGAAGAGCTGGCAGGCTGAAGAGGATGCGGAAATCCTGGCGCTTCAACAGACGGCGAAAGACTCTGTAAGTGTGCTTGAGTCAATGAAAGATTCTATCGACAAAGTTGCTGTTAAGCGAAAACCTGATGAACCGTCTGATCGCGCCGCCTTGTATGGGCAGCATCTGATAAACGAGATGCGACAGATGTCCAAGAGACGCTTTAAGTTATTCCGTAAGGAGGTGGAGGCAAGTTTTGCCAAATATAACTCGTCAACAGTCTCAGATGATGATTTCACACCTCTCTACAAGAAACACAACACAGAGACAACCAATGCTACATTGTCCTTCTCCTCCCGCTTGACTTCAAACTCTTGTGGGTAAGTAAAATAAGTATGGATTTATTAAATTACAAATACATGTATAATCAATATATTAATAAGAGGTACTCTGTACTTGTGTAATAAATTTGTGACAATTTCATGTTTCTGTCTTTTCAGAGATAACAGCAGTGTCTATTCCTCTGGAAAACAGCAATCGGGTGGTAATGGCTGGCAACCTTCCCAAGCCGATGGATTCAAAATCCACCACAAGCTGCATCTATCTGGCACAGTCAAGATAACAGATGCATGCAACAGTATGTCCAGCAGCACAGGATGCCAGCGTTCCAATTAACTTCCCCGACGCAGCCAACTTTTCAGCAATACCGCTGTCGACCACCGTTGACACAAGTTTCCTATGGTAACTTAAAAAATTATTTATATATCGTTATGATAATAATTCATTACATTATTCAGCTGTTTGAAATTCATGAACATTTAACTTCATTTATTGATTATTTATTATTTCTGTACTTACAGGCCAACCTGCTTAGGAGGACTTCTCTCAGAGTTATATACGTACAGTCTATGCCACACTGACCACTGTGGCCAACGTGGCCTCTCCTCTTACACGGGCACTTGTATCCTCTGGTATTGACGCATCAACACTCCAGGATAACATCACAGAAGAAGATGTCAACATGGACCGTAGTAATAATAGTAGTAGTATCCGTCCCCTATACGCTCCAGTTCTGCCGCCTGCTTCTGATGTTTCAACCAGTTCACGGGCCAACACACCATGCATACAGTGAAGTACCTAGAGACTTTGTCAGTGATACTGTGTAGATAAACACTTTATTTGTTGCTTTAGTATTATTATAAATCTGAAGATGTTCTCATTATGTACTCATGGAAGTACTAGACACTTTTTCAGTGAGATTATTTGGATGTTCACTGTATTTGTTTCTTTAATTTTATTGTATATGCACGCTCGTCGATTACGCCTGAATATGTTCTCAAAATTTACTCAGGTAAGTACCTTAGACAATTTGGCAGTGACATTATGTCACTAGATGTTCACTGTATTTGTTTCTTTAATATAATTGTATATGCACGCATGTCGATTACGTACGTTTCATTATGTACTCAGTAAAGTAAATACTTTGTCAGTGAGATTATGTAGATGTTTACTGTATTTGTTATTATGTAGATGTTCACTGTTTTTGCACACATCCCGCTGGAGAGTTGACCCAGTGCTTCAGAGTGTTTTACACAATCTTGCCTTTTTTGGTTGCTGTGTTGTGGCCCCTGATATTGACATTCCTGGTATCCTCTAAGTTGCGACCTCTTCTCCATTCCCCAGGAACAAGATCGCCTCTTCTATCATCATGGTCAACCAGTGCATTCTGCATGGTGGGGTACCTGATCCTCATCAAGTTGTGGAGAATGCAGCATGTCTTTACAATCAGCCTTACTGTGGATGGGCTGTGGTATATATTTGCGAGAAGTATCTGAAATTACAGATGACCAGTATTGTTATGTGTTAAAGGTTAACGTGAACATTTCTATAGATGAAATTGTGTTTTGAAAAAGGGTATTGCAGTAAAGTTCCGCTATTAAGACCACTTCGAAGATTTAAAATTGTTTGCGGTTTTGACAATATTCAAGTCCCAAATGGTTCATTTATAAAGGAAAATGGTCCGATATTAAGACCACTTCGCTATTGAGACCACTTTTTTGCCTGGTCTTAATAGCGGAACTTGACTGGAATCGGTTGGCCAACATCCCAGATGCGTTTTCTGATACTCTCCTAGCCCTGGATAACCGGTAGTTCTGGATTCTTTCGTCTCTTGTCAGGACTCTATGTCCATAGGGTTTCTGCATGTTCTCGCTAAGGCTGGAAGCTTCATCTCCAACCAAGAAATAGGGCATGTCGACGGTGTCATTTGGAAAGGGCTGTGGGTCTGGAAATCCATGGAACCATCCTGCACCATCTCCAGGAATTCTGATTCATTATAAATCTTGGCATCTTCACTTGAACCGTATCCTGAAAATACAAAAGGATACGAAATTGTATGTATACAACTGTACATTGAAAACAGCACTAAATGTATATAATGTATGTAATTACAAATAATGCAGTTAAATTAATGTAGACTAATACTCACCACCAAGATCACACCATACTTACTTGTAGTCCGAGTCGACAATGGCTAGTAAGATGATGCTGAATAATAATAATAATAATAATAATAATTATAATATAAGGAACCAGAGCTGGCAGGCTTTCTGATAGCTATGTGCTTGCCATCAAAAGCAGCAACGCAATTTGGAAAGTTCCAATTCTTGAGGAAACCATCAGCCAGTTGTCTCCATTCTTTAGGTGTGGAGGGGGCTGTCATAACCTCATCAACATATTCTTCGCATATAGCATGACACACCCTCTGACCACTACAGAGAGGGTATTCTCAGCGACCCGCCAGGAATACTGCATGTCTGAGTACTTGACACCAGAAACCAGGTGACGTAGTGTGGCAGCTAACTTTAGCCCTGGAGCCAATGTCTCTCTGTACCGAGTGTGCTGCTTCACGAGCCGATGACGAACCCTTCCCAAACTTTCATCGTACATTTTAGTAGGCACGCGGAGGAATTTCTTCAATGTTCCAGGATCTTCTCTTCTGAGCTCAACCATGAGCTGATCATAGATGTCAATTAGGCGCCGTCTTTCGGGATGCAGCCATGGTCTTCTCCATATATATCGTGCTCTGGATCCTCTTCGCCACCTTAGTCGGCCTCTGAGAAACCGGTGTATGTTTAGTTGTTGCTGGACAACTTTTTGATTGGCCATATAAGCAACATACTGCAGTTTCAGGCGTTGTTTATCTTCCATTTAGACGAAACAATAATGATGCCTTCAACATTATATAAATGAACTATAGGCATATGTCTGCACAAACTACTAAAACAATAAGGATCGCTATTTTTCGGATGGATTCGCATAGATTCGCTTATCGTAGTTACCCTTCGGATTCATTCGTATACGAGCGTATACCGTTCGTTTTCTGAACGTTAACTTATCGTTATAAATCGCTTAAATGCGTCGGATTCAATTCGCTATAATACGCAAATCCTCGCTATAGTTCGCAAAAGTTTGAAAGCTATCGCAAAGATTCGTTTTCGGATCGTCTTCTTTCGCTTGCAATGCAAAATGTAATCACGATATGCAAATTAGCTGAGAGCTGCGACCTCTGACGCCAGTTGACGAACGCTATGCGAAGACTTTCCGATCGGCTAACGTATTGAAACGAATTATAAAGAACGATAGACGAAACTTTTATTCGCCAACACATTTTAACATGCTTAAAATTTTCCGACGAACAGAACTAATCGCAACGGACGCAACAGCTCACAAACGCATCCATGCGAACACCACCAACGATATGCAACGTACATATACTAATGAGAACGAATTTTGCTGAAGTCTTATTCGCCAGTACACGCAAGTTGACGTCGGGAGACTTTCGCCTATGTGTGAGGAGGCTTTAAAACTCGATCCGTGAGTCATTCCTAATAGTGTACACATAGTCACGTAATGTTCGATCGTTTGCTAAAGAAATAGAAACAGATACTCTGATGAAATCATCACCATACTCCGACGTCGCCCTTGATAGTATCAGAGAATCTTCAATTTCTAATTCTGCTTCGTGCATAGTAAAATGTTAATTATCCGATGTCAGCTTCTGTCGGTATAGACCCCCGTTCAAATATGGTATGGTATGAAGCTCTAGGGATGCGCGTTGCGTTCCTGGGAGTTTCTTCGAGATGTGACGTTAAATGGTTCGTGCAACGCCTGCCAACGGAACAGCTCTAACCCATAGATATCAAAGACCTGAAGTGTGCAACGTGGACCGTTTTTTTTCTTTCATATTAAACTTAAATTTGCGCATTGCAGTTTCTGTAGTTAAAAACATTTGAATTTTGTATTTATAACAAAGATATAAGTTTATATAAGATAAAAAACTAAGTGTATCCTAGATATTTTAGTTCACACCGATATCTTAGTGATACTTGGATGTGTGCAGCCTTTTATTGTTAAATGCAAAATCCAATTACGCGTGGGCCTATTGAAAACAACGTGATATAGTCATAATTAATGCTATTATATTCTTTCCATCCGTCAATTCCTTCTTCAATGCATTGAAACCGCAGATCTGCAACTTGCATCTGCATTTATAGCTCACACCTACCTAAGCGTGGTTTTTGCATACCCCCATGGAGAGATATACCGATAGCTAATTATCAATCATTTCATTTTTTTTGTATTCCGGGTACACGTAGTGGCACTCTGCATTCACCTCATTATACTTCAACACGAAGTTCATCGATATTCTTCAAAGGATTTGATGCGCACGGAATTTAAATTAGTATGCTGCATGTTAAAAGCACATGTTTGTGAACAAATTAAAGGTTAAGATATTACACAATAAGTTTTTAAAAATAAAAATGAGTTATAAAAATCATGTTCGTAATTATTTTAACATGTACAATTGAGAGAAACAGGATTGCTTTACTCACTCGTTATAGCCATGCTGATAGTTTTAAATAAAAAAGAACACAGTAAAGCAACGTCTAGATTATCATATTATATGGGCAAGAAAAAGCAACAAAGCAACTGTTCACTATGAACTTTGTTTTTTTAGCATAACGTTGGTATTTCTGTGATTAAATTGTATTTTCCTCCCACGTGCGTAGACCAGTTCGATCAGAAATGTTCACACATGTAAACTTAACAAACCACTACCACCACTACAACCACCACCACTAACAACAACAAAAACTATTTCTATTATAACTACAACTACTGCTGCTACTATACGACTACCACAACCGCAGCTATGTTATTGAAAACTTTGATTTATAATTGATATCTTATACATTGAATTATGTAACGTAAAGCTGTGATTTGAAGTCCATACCATTCATTTATCTATGGGATTTAAAACTGTGATTTAATGTTCTATTTACAACCGATAATACATGATAACTGTAAGGCGATCATTCGTAAAAAACATTGCAATAATAACTTAAATTGCTCTTTAAAAAGCTTTTAATGTAGCATTTTATTCTTACAAATGTATGATTTTCTTAAATACCCCTCATTTATCTGTTTAAAAACATATTCATGGTAAATAAAGAGACAATTTAAAATAATGGCTCTTTTCCTGATATGTTTCCACAACAGGATGATAGCAATTTGTATGTATTGTAAAAAACATAGTCATAGACAAACATCAAATGTATATGTAAATTATGTTNTCCGACGTATTGATTACAACAATTTTTACATGTAATAAGATATGTATTGTAAACACATGTAAATATGAATAATTAAGCAAAGTATACACAATCAAATTAAAAAAGATAAGGCGAAGGCACATTTGAACTGATTTATTACTTTGAATGTCAACATAAATGTCAACATAAATAAAGTGGAGAGTTCGATATAAATGGACGTCCTCTCCGAGATAAAGCTGGAAATACTCTATACTAATATTAATTTTATCAAATATGTTATCAATATTAGGTGAAATACGCCAACCAAGACATTATTATAAAAAGAGACAGTATTTGTTATTAGTTCATAGTTCACAGTTCTGTAACATTCTTTAACAAAGGACGGATGGAGTGATACACAAACTGATGCTTTGATCACCGATTAATATTCATAATTAATTTAAATTAAAAGCGAACACACTACATTGATTATCTGAAAGCACAACGTTCACATTCTATATCATATACATCTAGAGAAACTCTAAACTGATTTTCTAGAACTTTCGGATACTGGTTTTTATTATATACATGCCACCAATACGTATTGTATTAAGCGCTCACATACGATAAACCGTATTCGCTACTTTCGCACAATTTCACAAAACCATCTCGACTGACATAAGTTATCAGAACATAATTCTAGCGTCGTATTCTGTATATATTATAAAAATATCATGTGAATATATTTTTGAGTACTAAGCAAATTACAAAAAATAACCGTTAATCTAGCAGAAAGCTTGCATGGGTGTTAGCATTTACGATTTTGTTTATCAACAAATCTCATACTCAGTACAATATGCATTGAAAAACAAGAAAGTGTAATCATTTAACTAATATCAACAATGTAATCGTTCATGTTTACACGTGTTTATATGAGATCCGTATGCCGTACGGGTCTGATTGCATTATGTCAAGATGTCATATTTATTGGCAGTCTATGATCCTAGTGATTTATATGTGAACTTTCAACACAAAAAAACGATCCATATATTTAAAAAGGTTTGTATAAACCAGTGAGTAATACATTATTTCAAATGGATTCCCGGAGATTGGATTTGTTTGATGAAAGACCGACACAACCATTAGAGGCGTCGGTCCAAATATTATGAAGTGTATTGACATGTAAACAAATGGCGTAATAAACTCCCGATTTGCGAAAACGATTGGAAACGAATCATGAATACGCTATACATATTAGGCGTGCATAATAGAAATCGCACATAATTTTTTATTTTATTTGGTGTCTTGTTCTTGAAGGGAACCCGTTAGGACCTTAAAAATACAGCAACGTTGATCATAATCGTTCAAACTTCTAACGAATCCTCCAATAAGTACATACGGATAGTGCTGCTTTTAGTAAAACGTACTTCATATAATTTTATTTATCAGAAGAATTCATTTTGTACTGAAAAGAGCTCTATTGCGATAATACTGCTAATACAGATATTTGAGGTCCAAACACATTTTAAATATGCATTCAACTTTGACTTTAAAATAGTGTGCAGCATTCTGAAGTTACCACAACAACACATACAGTAAAATAATCTACAGTTATTTGTATAAAGATTGGTGCAAATTTAGAATGTGTTTTCTCTGGTTTTTGTTTAGATGTAGAATTATTTTGATGCCAATGTAATCGAATTTTGATTATTATACATGGTAATTTACAAATAAAGCGTGTAACATGATCCATCCTCAATTTATATAGATGATCATGTATGTGTTACAATGATTTTTTTATATAACCCTTTATTTCCGTCCTAAACTGTGCCTTATATTGGATATTTCAGGCCATCTATTGAGGCATCGTTGAACATTTATGAATAATTTAGTATATTTTATTATAAAACTAATCATATCCATGAGTGATTTTACATGATACAGCGGAATAGCTTTCTATTATATTATAAATGTCAGTTACACATACACTAAAACTTCAGCTGAATCAGTACGAGAGAAATCTTATTATACAATGCGGTCCTTCATTTATGGCAAATAATGAACTGCCAAACAGTGAGACACAAAGTAAGGGCACTTGACCTGACACAGACGTACATATAACACATGGGTAAATATGAACAAAACTGGGGTCACCGCCTTGTACGCATCTATTTACAATTGGCATTTATTGTAAAATATTGTATATTGCATGAATGAGAAAATATATAATAATTTAATTACATTTATATTTTAGTGTCACATCATTTCATACGATACCGTCTCAATAAAACAATGTACACCAAAGGTGGTTAGATAATGCATTATAAATATAGTCGAATAACGAGCCTATACATGGGTCATATTGTAAATGATTCATAAAGATAAAGGATAAAAACATTTAAATATATTGTATTATATTGGTAACCTTTTTCAAACGGTATATTTCTTATCGCAATATTATGCGAGTAGTGTGACCGCCGACCGCCATTACAACGAACATCAAAACACACAGTTGAAACTGCAAGATTTTGGAGATTAAGTGTTTGAGTGCGGGTAAAATACACATTCCCATTATGCATAAGTTTGGATCGTATCTTCCATTACATTTAAGATATTCTTAAAAGCTAAGCTCAGATAGGCTATTTTCTTACTTAAATTAACAAATATGATATGTGACAGCATTCCTGTAACCTTTGCTAAACTGATATGGTTTGGTTATTTAACAATATCAAAATAATATTATATTTTTGTGTTATTGTAAAGAAAAGTTAAGCAATCAATTTTAAGACCAAATGTAACGTTAACATATATTCAACAACAGCAGGAATAATTTAACCGAAAACAACAACAACAAGGGCCCCATGAGAATCATTGAACACTTACTTGAGAACTGAAGTTGAGTGGTATATATCTCCGGAATTCTGTTTTGGGGCACATTATGCGCTGGCAAGCTAAAACAACATCTTCAACTCCAAATCATAATTATTGTATCAAATACAGGCATGTGAAAATATAATTACAACGTTGAACGAATGAGAAAACATAGATGACTGATTCGAGAAGAAACAGTGACAATTGGACATTTTTCTTGTTTTGTTTAGAGACTGTCGATAACATTCTTTACAAAGACTTCATAACGTGTGAAGTTTCCAGACTAGCAGTAAATCAATTATTATGAAGGAATGTTGAAACAATACCGTGATTTAAGAGATATTCGTGTCTAAACTAGAAAGTCAAATTTTGTTTTTGTAGATCAACGTATATTTAAAGAATTAAAGATCAATCAATAATAATTACGATTAACACAACACACATACTGTGTTGTATACCCATTGCTTAAAACTATACATCAAAGCATTGCATTAAATACGTTTCATATGAAAGAATGTTTAATAAGGCGACAGCTTGGCTTTCTCAGAAAAATATAAAGCAGCCCCGCAGAACTGATTTATTTGAAGAAAGACTGTTAAAATCATTAGTGGCGTCGGGTCATATAAGACGCGGAATTTTGACATTTAAACAATCACGATAGCAAACTTTATGTATTGAAAATCCATCAACACTGCACTAAACATCTTAGGCGTGCATTGTATAAATTATGTTATAATAATTATTAAACAGTGGAATCAGATTGTGTTATTGCAAGGAATCGGCTTAAGCATAAAACACACAACACCGCAGAGCATACTTACAGTTCCACAAATAATGTCGCACAGTCATATTTGTTTATCATATTAAATACTAATTTTTATAATTGTATAATGCTATGATTAATTTAAATCAAATTTGTTATCACAAAGCAAACACATAGCTCATTCGCAGTTTTTCCTTCTTTTACCAGTATCCAATATCATAACGAACTGTTTGCAAATATTGATCCTACAATATTTGACACAAGTGTTCCAAAAATTGCATTGTTTAGTTTTAAAAACAAAAAACAAAAACGTATTCAACTAATAAATAAGCCAGTCAACAAATGTATACATATATGCAATGTTAATTGATTAAAATGGTTAAAACATTGATTATAAAACAATACCGCTACAAAAAGATAATTTCCAGTGAAAATTATTGTAACACCAAAGTGTTAAGTGTTTCTACTATAAAACTTGATCAATAGAATGGAGGCTCACCATTTTGAAATGCTGCATTCGAAAATACACCTCCGCAGAACTCACGAAATTGATTTAAACTCCTCCTTTACTACTGAGTGGATCTCGTTCAAACTTCAACAGTTACATGATCATAATGTGACCATAGATAACCGTAAAGAATGGAATTTTACATACATGGGGAGGTACAATATTGTGTGTTTTTTTAATTGAAGTGTTATTTCTTGTTTGGAAATAAAAACTTATTAAAAGTGTATAAGTACTGAGATTTGTTTCAATTTCCTAATTGATGATAAAAGAGGGATCTGTCTAAAGCTCGTACTGAGAGTCTTTTTAACACGCTGTGAGCTCTTAATATTTTTTGTGTGTCAATTATTTCATTTCGTTTGTAAAACAAAGTCCATGTGCTATATTTCAAGTCTTAATAGGATCAATTAAAAGTGGTGCTTTGATTTCTTTCCCATACAGGAACATTGCATTCTTGTACGAATACGAAATACTCGTTGTGTTACACTTTTGCTTTTTCAAAGTGGATGTTACGTTCATTTTCATAAATACTGTGAGTAAATTTTAAAATCAATAGTACTTTTGAAACCTAAAATAAACGTTGACATGTCGTTTCGAATTGTGAACGTAATTAATTATAACCAATACCGTTTTTATATTTCCGCATTGTTTAAATATGTTCGTTTTATAGGTACTGTAAAAAACCAACAAAAACTGCTGTCATTTGAATTTTGTATTAATACCACGATGAAACGCATTTATTTTGTTCCAATGAATATTTCTTTTTATTATTTGCTCTATAATGGCTTACCATAGGCTGTCTTGTATTTTATTTTGTGTACGATACATGTAAAAAACTCAAAATAACAACAATGGTCATTTTTAAAGTGTTGACATTTTATCACATCCTTGGTGTGCAACAGTAAACAGATCTTCATCGTTTGTGCAAATCTGTTATTAATCCACCAACCGTAAACGAAGGCTAGTCAAAGATAAATTGAATATCAAGGCAATATCTTTTATTCTCCATGTTTACATTAAAAAAAAATCGGTGTGCTACGCCAATTTCTTTACCAATTCTCAGTAGAGGTTATCACTACACCAATTTCGTTTTAAGATTAACAAGATCGTGTTACCGATACGATATACATTAATTGCATATTCTACATAATCGCACATGAAACTGGTAATACTACATCCAAATGCAAGACGAATACCAACAACGTACGTGCGTTTGGTAATTGTATCAATGTGAACGATGTAAGAGGTAATTAAAAACATGATACTCTGGGTTATTTGTTTATCGTCAGAAAGATTATCTGATTACTAAAACAATATTCTAAATACTTTATAAATAATTATTTCACATATATGATATGGCTAATGTATCATAGGAATCCGCAGGGCAAACCACTGTTTTACTGTTTATGTGACTTAAGGTTAACCTCTACAAAGATTGTTAAACGTTTGCCAATTGGGTCAAATCTGGCTGCGCCCGATGTTACACGTTTGATAAATATAGAAATACAAAATAAGGAAACTGACTTAAGATCTTATAATGTGAAACTGCAAGGGACAAGAGATTGCACAACTTTTATTTATATCATGTTCAACGATTAGTTAACTAATTTTACTAACAAGCAACGTCCGTGGTTTAGATTTGCTTATATGGCATTAACAATTAGATTAGATAAATGCTTCACCTCTGGAAAAGCAATACCCATATGTATCTTATATATTTGTAAGTAAAAGTATCTTTTTGTTTTCTAAAAATGATGAGCCAAAAAGGTCAGCAGTGTCAAATCAGGTGACGTTACATTCATCACAATATTTATTTACACTTTAATAGCAGAACAACTTTAAATTCTTCTCAGACACCTGAAGACCCACATATTTAACATTTGGACAGAAATACAAAATATGATTTGTAATTTACAAACATTTAAGCCCTCTTTATCGTCTTTAATAGCAAGGTCCATATTTATATTAATAATGTTACATCGAACATAGGTCCTCGTAAACAAATGATCAAATGTATCTTCAGTGTTCAACTCGTTACACTTATAAAGTACAAATTTCACTATTTAGAAATCTTCAAAATATTGCACCTGCACGTCGAGACTCAGCAAGAATGCGTTCTCAGAATTGATGCCAAATGAAATGCATTTAATGATCAATTAATGCAACAGTAATAAATTGTCAGCCAAATTAATTATGTATGCGAACCAGTCATTAAGCATTTGATCAAAAAGCATAAATCATATCTTGCCTAGGCTGTTTTCTCGACTATAAAGAATCTAAATTGTAATGGATGCTTATTTTTGTATTTATTATTCTATCAATATAACACAATATATAACATTTGTTGTCTCCTTTTTTCCAACTGGTGCACTTAGTAATCATATTTGTGTTCTTTGTATTGCGTAGGACGAAACAGCTTATGATACTGAAGAAAAAGAAGAACAAGAACATTACAAAAGAACAATATTAAGAAAAAAGATAAAAGAGTAAAACAGAATGATAATGATGATGGTAGTGATGATGATGAAGAATAAGATGAAAATGATAATGATGAATATATTCATGCAAGCAAAAGATTTAATTAAGCTTTTTTAAAATTGCATGGTTTTATCTCGTCCATTTTGATTAACTTGATAAGCTTGAAATAATTACAAGAACGCTCCATCGTCATTTTCGGCCAATTCAGAATAAGCAGTAGGTTGTTATAACATGCAAATTAATTGCATTTATCCTCTTTATATCATTCTATACATACATTAAGAAAGTAGAGGGAAAGTATGTAGGATGAGTTGTGTCCTCTGAACAATGATATTTCGGAAATAAAACAGCGTGCAAACAAAGGTGTCTTTTCCGCTTGTGTGCGATCTTTTTTGTTATCGACAACAGTGTGTCTACATTTTCAGCACTTTGATATATAGCTTCGTAGTAGTTTTTTCTGCTCGTATTTTTGCTGCTTATTACTAATTTGTATTTTAAAAAAGAACTAAAAGACAACACTAACATTTATGTTACTGGTTAAAATGTCACCGCATGACCGTTCATTCAATGCTGGTGATTGAAAGGTACCTTTATGACCACAAATCGGTCATTTTGGAAATATGCACTGTATCAGCGATTTAAAATATCACTTTGGAAAAGTATTGTGTCTTACTAAATACATTTAATTGTTATTGGTTTGATAAACGCATGCATATTAAACTGAGAAACATTTGCAAACTTCAAAGCAAGCTCTCGGCATATGATCACAGACGAGTTGCAACAATAAAATTAAAACTGCATGTGTTTTGGTGTTTTAAAGAATTATTTCGATAACTGCACATGTATCGTTATAAATAATGTTTGTGTTATTACATTAGACCCTTTTATGTGAACGTGCAAAGTATATCATGAATATGCTCTATAAAGAATTGGCTTACATTTTGGACCACGTTGTGATCAAAAGATACAGATATTAGAAACAGTCACTAAAAGCAATATAATACAATAAAGATGACTGTTTTAAACGTCAACTTAAACGTGAAGTCCATGTTCTGAAATACTGGAAGCTGGACAAATATTATATTATGCCATTATAACAATGATACAATTATACATAATTTGCGACCAAAATACTTGATGCATTTGTATTAAATTAAATATTGTTACGACAGTATTGATTTCTGTTTACGTTCGTAGCTCATAATGTCTCTAATAATATATGGATAGGAATGACTTTATACTTAGTATCATTGTTTGAATTATGAATCGCTACTGATCATATATGTGATTACATTTCTTTTAGTACTGCTGCTTCTGATTATGATGACATGGAAATAAACGAAGAAGCAGATTAACAATTGTTCTGTGAATAATGACAGCCAAGACATAAAACTGTTTTAAAACAAATATGTTTTTTTCTGAAATAATTACATTCATTCGATTTTATTTTATTTTTCGCCGTTCTTTTAGTACTGTCATGTTTTTATATATATATGTGCTACATTTTAGTGGTGCATGGCATTTTAAATTGTTATCTGATTGATTAACATCTTAATTTTACACCCAAAATTCAACCCTGTGTAACAGACGCCAACTTCAAAGCCAACTGATAATGCATAAGTGAATAATTACAGTCGAGCTGCAATAATAAAAGTGTATACCGTACACTGTCTAGTAGTTCAAAGCATTGTTTATGCCAATGCACATTTAATGGTATCAATAAAGATCTAAAACAGGTATCAAAACTATGTTTCCTACTTAATGTCGGAGATTCGGTCTAATAAAAGCCTTTTTTTTTAATTTGTGACGCTCACACAAGCTGAAAACATAAATGTAATTAAAACCCATAACCCAATGGGGTTGCGTGAAAAGATGAATGGAATAGACTAGTTGATATTGTTTTATCAAGTTATAAGAAGAAAACGTTAACAGAAAAAAACGATGCAGTCTACGTTGATCGTTAAACTCGTTATTTAGACACAAGTCAACTGAAGTATTGAATTTCAACTCTCCTCGTGATTGTTAACATCAATGGGAGAACGTACATAAATGCATCGTGTTAAATCGAGGTTATATAGAAAAAAAACCCCAGCGTTCGCTTAAAGGCACGCACCTTTGTTCACATCCAATTATTATTTTATTTCTTGATATATTTATGTAGTTTTACTTTCAGATAATGATCATTTTATAAATCAGTTTCTGAACAATGAATGAAGACTCTACACATTATTATCCCCAGGTCACACTGTAGTTTTTGTCAAACACATTTTGCATTCTGAAAGTGTACGGTATAGAGGTATGTAAAATCGTTCTAAAATTCACAATTGAATGAAATCTTCTACTTATTTTAAGTTCTTGGCTAAAAGCACAACACCACTTGACACTCAATTTAATGAAACAGTGTAAAATACTTAAATTTGCCATGAAATATAACAGTATGTTGACGTTAACAAATAACACTGACGGCAATACTTGATTAAGTAATGTGTAGTTTTGTAACAATAATGTCCTGAACATTCTTAAAACAAATCGCAGCAGTATAAACAGCGCTGGGTTCACAAAGATATAACGGATATTGCAGGGCGAATATGCTTCGTAAAGTAGATTATATCACACATCAGCCGCAGAGTGCTTATCACTCTATTACATGCTGTTGTTCTCTAAAATGTTGTTTGATGTTCTTCCATTAGCTTATTATTTTTTATTTTGGAACAACACCGCGAGTACAACATGGTTTATCGCATGCATTGTTAAATCGACAACGATACAAACATATGATCGATTTATATTACCACTTTTGTATGTGTTCAATTATGATAAAGTCTGCATTAAATTCTGAAATCATGCACTGTACAATAACGTCATGTAACTGCTAGTCGTTACGACATTTGTTGTTGACCGAATATTAAATTATTATATATAAATGAACAATTAAAATGGCCACTATGAAACATACCGCCGAAGACTGTCAAAAGAAACTTAAATTTTGTCGTATCTAAACTAGAAGCATGCAGTTTATTTCCCATCATCACCCTGTTGACAGGAACCTCATCTTACCTAGCGTTGGATTAAGTCGAGTCCCGGCTGTTTAGGGTATACTCTTTCTACCTCTTTCTGACCGGACCTGTACTTTTTTCTGAAGAATCTAACAATACCCCCTTTTTGAATTGACCAATGTAATGTTTACTACTAGTTCATATATATTGAACATTTTATTATGTTTTAACTTTCTACTAAAATAAATATAGTAAAACATTTAACACAAGTTTAATTTGTATTCCAATAATCTTGTTGTCAAATTAATAGTTTTATTGTCTACGATGATGTGTAATTTTATGATTAACAATATGTAAAATATACATGATTAGTACAGCGATTTTTTGATTTTCAGACCGACAAGGATAGACCTTTTTCAACTCGGCACCTACCATGTCTTCGATTTACAGTGATATTTTTATACCATTTCGTAAACTGATTGCAACATATTAAACGGATGAAAATGACTTAAGACCTCATCATAAACTAAAACCCACGATAGGGTGTGTCGTGATAGCTTACTGAATCCTTGATGCTAATTAACTATTTCCTACGGGACAATCTGATTCACGTGCATATTCTTATGCGATTACTGCTGATGACTTTTAGACTATTATAGTATTGTGATTGTTGTATTACATTTGCCGATGCTTGTGTAAAACTTGACACTATAATTAATTTTAATTTAATTTAACTAATTTTCTTAATTAAGTGAAAATCGATAACAATCTTTGGTTGCTTACATAGGTCTGGCAGTAATGTACACATAAAATGTGCGAAAATAATCACATTTTCTTTAAAGGCAAGATACGATTTTAATTCAATAAATTGTTTAGGATATTACACATACAAGTATTTTGTGTTCAAATATGCACTTTCCGTCAATACGGCACACACATAATGCCGATAGTGCATGCTCGGTACGTTTTGTAGTAAAGACATGCATTATATTAATGGCTTAATACACATGCTTTTTGCAATAATTTTACCATACGACACTGAACTATCTAGTGGCGTAGGTCATAATTTGCTGATTAGAATACGTTTTGCAATGTCCTGCTATTTTAATCCAGAATATAATATTCATGAATGCCGAGCGCACGTTTGACGGAAACGCATCGAATATCGGCAATAGCTCGAGGAAATTACCACTCCGAAAGCAGGCATCAGATCTTTTGTTTTGCCTATATTTATGGATACACTCTCCAAGAAGGTAATTTTTAACTTGCATGCTGTGTGTAAGTCAATTAAAGTACCTTTATAAATTCTAACAATCCATTGTCAGGTTATACAATATATCACAATAATAATATAGTTTTAGTTATATTTTTAAACAGTTATGCAAAAAAGTCAAAATCAAACCAGATAGTATGCATATATACATTTAACTCAAGCAGCTATAGTAATGTTCATATAAATGGGTTGGTTAATCTTTTCCATGAATTAGGAGTTAATTACTCAATTTCATTATCCATTGTACGCACTTAGAACGTGGTACATCGGGTTGCATAATGATCATACAAAGTTTTATCCAAGGATAGTTCAATGACCATTATTATTTTTCAACTTATACTTAGATGAGTACAGTAGAATACACCCATTATGGGACGTTGTAGATGGAAATACATTTCCAATTCGTTTAAATACAAACAAAAGTCGCAGTGATATATAGGAGACCGACATTTCTCACTAGCAGTTATTGCAAAGTGTCAGCAAACGTGTTTAAGAAACCTATTCATATAAATATGCATTATATCTACATAAAATAGAGAGTAGCAGCATAATGTCCAATAGCGCTGACTATAAGAAGATTAATGATGCCATCAATACTGCTTGTCTCGCTGGCATAACCATTCACCGAGCTTCTATTCTATCAATTATTAATAAGCATCATCAAGTTATTATATGGAAACATGGATAAATTAATTTGTTTCAAATGCAAGCTAAACAAGTGATGTGTTTGTGAAACACCATGTCCCCTTTTGAGCGATTTTGACCCATATATTTGACCTTTGACTTTGAAGAATGACCTTAACCTTTACCGTTTACCACTCAAAATGTGCAGCGCCATGAGATACACATGCATGCCAAATATCAAGTTGCTATCTTTAATATTGCAAAAGTTATGGCCAATGTTAAAGTTTGTGCAAACCAACAAACAAACAGACAGGGCAAAAACAGTAATTTTGTTTCAAATGCAAGCTATAATTAGGTAGTTAATATACAGTTATGTTACACTATTAATAATTGAGCAGTGGAGCAATTATAGAATAGGAAAGCAATACAATATGGGGAAAAAAACAAGCATACCAATTTAATATCCTGTCAAAGTGAAATCTCGTATCGACTATAAACTACTATAAGTACATAAAATAGGACAGCGTTGTTTGTACCAACTGATTATATAGTTGTTCCATGTTTTATTAAATAGTGGTTTTTAAAGTTCTTGTGATCCTACTTACAGCGATAGGAAACAACGATTTGTGTTATTACATTTCAAATATGAAAATGTATATGTTTTATCTTTACATTCAAGAAACATATAAAATATGTTAACACGTGAGTTAATGTATGATATTTGCTCAAAAACTAAGTATTTTAGAAGGCAACCTTTTTCTTTCCACTACGAAATAGTTTGTAAATTTATGTTCTTTGGTCTGTCGCGTAATTGTTGCAGTGTTGATGTTAACGTTCACTTGTTTAATTCCGCCTTGCTTTGAAGATCTCGCATGTTAAAGAGGTTAAGCATGTAGAACACTTATCATACTTAGAACATCCCGACGGAAGTTGAAAACGTGCACACCAGAAAGAAAATACTTCCATCTTCGCTGTTCATTAAGCATGGCGTATTCTGCAATACTAATTAACTGATTGAGTAAATAAACAAATATTCAAATATTGATTATCCATTTAAAAGACTGTTAGTAAGATAATGATTAATTTCAGAATGATTTGTTTCCTTGAAAAACGATTGAAAGGTTTAAATAATATTTAAGCTCATACAATCAAGTTGTCGTACATGTGCGTATTATAAAAATGTAAACATTCTAATGTATGTGCTTTTCCAGTTGTACTTTAATAAGAGTTTTGTTTAAAGAAGTGCATTCGTTCTTGTAACTTAAAGTATATTGTACGAAAAATTTGACATGAAATCATTAAGACATTTCTTATTTCGTTTAGAAGACGGTTTTTAAATTAGTTACATAAGGATGGATATGGATGCAGTTTTCGCGTATAAAAGTTGTATACACGAAATGTTATGTATCCTGGAGTATGTTGTATTAAATAGTATTATTATACTTTATAAATATGATTGCATTGCAGATATTCATTTTTAACGCAGCTTATATTTTCTTGCTAGGATTATATTGCGTAACGCTTGTTCAGATAATATTATGCAATGAAGACGTCCATGCCGAGACAGGTATTTTTGCCGTTTTATATCCTTTATTACTTGAATAATTTGTTTAATGCCGCTCACTTTCCAGCCATATCAGCAAGAAAGTAACTAGCGTTTATTTCGTAATAATATTTACTCTACATCTCGACTTTACTCGCTGCGAAATTTCTTAGCGGGATGACCTAATAACAGCTCCATTAAGAAATTTCTTAAGTAGTAACGTCGACATATAAAGCGAATTTTAATACGAATATAAGATTACCACTTTCTTACTGATATGGCAGGAAAGTGAGCGTCATTAAAAACATAAACAAAAGTAATAAAGGGTATAAAACGGCGAAAAACACATGTCTCTGTCGCCATCTTGTCTATAACTTGATTACACCCTCTGTTAATATTAGGTGTCAGTACTCGTTTTTGTAGGTGTCAGTACTCGTAGAAACACTTTTAAACACTTGCGTGTTTCGTCTTCGGTGGCGTGTTGGTTTTACGGTGTAAATACATTTAAGTTCATACGATTTGTTACGTAGTATGAACACAAAAAATTACGTTCCTGTCAAGTTTTTTTTTCGAGCTTCAAATGAGAAGAGAATGATAATTGTGACTCACTATATGTTTTATTTAAGTGTATGGTAATTTGAATAACCAAATGGGCATGGTCAATAATTCTTATATTGAATGTATACTTGTATATAATTAATTCCAATGTACTTGTGGATTGTATAAATGCTATCATCTTAACTAAAGAGTTCTAGTTGTTTCTTCAAATATAATAAACCTTGTCAAATGTACGAAGTGTAAGAAGTTGAATTGAACATGCACTCATATATTAAACTTATCACTAATATTACTTAACGCATAATCTTTCAAGTCAATTTTCAATGTGGGTTGTAATTGTTTAACTTTACAAACAAGAATAGTTGTTTGCTACACACGTCCGGTGAACTGAGACAGGGTAACACAATCGCATCGAAAAGTAAAAAAGGAATAATATTACGGATTATAATGT
Source organism: Dreissena rostriformis (assembly GCA_007657795.1). NCBI lineage: Eukaryota > Metazoa > Mollusca > Bivalvia > Myida > Dreissenidae > Dreissena > Dreissena rostriformis. Next base: position 78,283 of record VMBQ01010743.1, on the reverse strand, counting down.
AGTACCATGTTGATCCTAAATGCAGTAAATTCTCTCCGTTGTGAACATTATTGAAAGTAAGTGAATATTTATATGTCAGCTAATCAATATCAATCATTCTTGCTTTTCCCGGCTGCAATAGATATCTTCTGCACATGCATGCGCATTAATACCGTCTCAGTAGGCTTGTTGTCAGTGCCAGAGAAAGGCACATGATGGTAGGTAATCTGGTAAGTGACATGGCGCATTAAAACACGTTACTCGAAGCCTACGCATATATGGAGACATTGCACACGGACACCGACCAAACATGGCCTTCGCCGATTTCATTTCGTTTGAATTCATCTCATCAGCACACGTACCATGCTGTATGTGTAACATAAATAAATGTAGAGACGTTTGAATCAGATCGTTTAAGCTATGAAGCACACTATAATGGATGATGTGTTGTCATTTTACAATCATTCACGATGCAATATATCACAGTGCTCGATTGCCTGTATTTGGTTGAAAACCATCATTGATAAGTTTTAAGCATATTATATGTCAACAACGTCAGATTAAGACAACTCATGTATTGTACAAGAATTTCATTACTGCAGAAACTAAGTTGCACGAGTTAAGTTGCGAAATGTGTTTTGTCCACCATGGAAATTGTTTTTTCATGGATGTTTGTTTCGACCGCTTTGACGTGATCAGATTTAGATTAAGAATCAGAAACGGCATATCAATACATAGAAGTGTGTGTTTTTGTGAAAGTTTACACAGCGGGGTTTTAAGATTACATTATTAAAATCTTTGAAATTTTAAGAATCGGTATTTATGTCAATAGTTGATTCCGAATTGCGACGTTTATAATCTGCCCAAGCATCCGCTCAAATCTTATTTACCTCAGAACTTAACGTTCTTCTCGAGTCATCCCTAATCCCATACATGTAGTCTTGTAATTTTCGATCGTTTGTTAAAGAAAAAGAAACATATACTCTGATGAAAACATCACCATACTCCGACGTTGCTCTTTATAGTATCAGAGAATCTTCATGTTCTTATTCTACATCGTGCATAGTAATATGTTAAATATCCGATGCCAGCTTCTGTCGGTGTAAATCCCCGTTCAAATACGTTGTGGTATGAAGCTCTACGGATGCGCGTCACGTTCCGGAGAAATTCTGCAAGATGTGATGTTTAATGCAACATCTGCCAAAGGAACGGGATGGGAGCTTTGACCCATGGATATTAAGGGCCGCAAGTGAGCAACGTGTACCGCGTTTATGTCTTTCCATATAACACTTAAAGTTTCGATGAGTAGTTTCTGAAAAATATTAAAAAAGTCTGGTTTTGTATTCATAACAAATATATAAATTTAGATATAAGAAAAGCTAAGTGTATCTTAGATAATTTCGTTCACAACAATATCTTGGTATCATACGGGTATATGTGCAGTCGTTTAGTGTTAAAGTGTTAAATGCAAAATCCAATTACATGTGGTCCTATGCAAAAACAACCTGATAAAGTAATCGATGCTATTATTTGCAAGTAATAAGCGTGATAACTTACTAGGAAGGGAGCATTCCTAATGTACGTATCGACCTTCCATCCGTCAATTCCTTTTTTAATGCATAGACGCCGCAGCTCTGCAATTTGCATCTGCAATTAGAGATAACAACGATCTTGGGTGGTTTTAGCATTAACCACCTGAGAGATTCCCAGAAAGATAATTATCATTAATTTCATATTGTTTGTATTCATCGTACACGCAGAAGCACTCCACATTATACATCAACACGAATTACATTAATATTCTCAAAAGGATTTGATGCTCATGTAATCTTAATTAGTACGCTGCATGTCAATACCACATGTGTGTGAAAAAAATGTACCCTAGTTAATATAATAACAATTCGATCTTGAAATAAAATGAATATTATAAAAACCATGCTCGTAATTATTATTACAGGTTACATGGATATTAACAGGATGACTATCATCAAATTGTTTGTTTTAAATAAAAACGAAAACAGTAAAGAATGTCTAGATTTATCATTATGTAACATCGCTTATTACATAAGCATAAACATTATGTGTCAATAACTCAATATCATTGAAGTCAATATCATATACATATATCTATGGGATTTAAAACTCTGATTTAATGTTCTAATGACAACCATTAATACTAGATAATATTATCGTAAGGGGGTCGTACGAACAAATAGAAATTTGGAATAAAAACCAAAATATATCTTTTTAAAGCTTTTAATCTAGCTCCTTATTCTAACAAACGTATGATGTTTCTTAAACACCCCCATTAATCGGTTAAAAAACAAACGTGCTTATATCTTGTAAATGAAGATTGTAATTTTCTTGATATGTTACTACAACAGGTTGATAGCAATATTTATTTATTGTAAACATATGTAAATATGAATAATTTAGCAAAGCATACACAATAAAAGTAATAAAGACAGGGCGAAGGCGCATTTAAAGTGATATAGCACTTTAAATGTCAACATGAATAAAGTAGACAGTTCGATATAAATGGACTATAATAAAATTAACTGTATCTAATATGTTGTCAATACCAGGTGAAATATGCCAAACAAAACATAATTATAAAAGGGGCATTATTTGCTATTTTCTCAAAATGCAACACAGAATTATAGACAGTGCATGGTCTGGTGGATAAAATAAGCACAATTTATATATGTGTTTCACAGTTCCGTAACACACTTTACCATCGGACGGATGGAGCGATACACGAACTGATGGTTCTTTCACATATCACACTCATAATTAATTTAAATTATAAGCGAACACACAATGGATATACGATGAATTTATTTCGATCAATTAGGAAAATCTTACAGTTTAAAGGAAATAACTAATAACCATATATATAAGCTTATCGAAACTGTAAAATTAATCTTAAAACCGGTTTGTTGACACGCTTGTTGCATAGTTAACATCTATACACATATGTAGTACGCGATTCTTGTTCATCTACCAACGTTACAATATACCAAAATTTAAATTACAAAGATATACAATACCAAAATATGATGCTCAAAATAACAAAAAGGTAAACGATTTGCGTATACAATAGTATTATTATCACCAACAGCGACATGATACGTAAGAATTGATAATGGCTATTATCAATATATTTTGATACAACTATATCTGATTTTAGCTTATGGTTATGTAAATGACGTTTCATAACACATAATCAGACCATTGTTTTCAAATAAATTGACTCATATTGTCTGATGTGGTTGCATTGATAATCATATACTGTGCATGGATACATTTTAGTTACAAAGTGTACAATAACTTTAAGATCCGCTATTCAATTCCAAGTTTCTGTACAAATGGAAAATTCTGGCGGCTGATGCAGGTTTTGTTATAAAAAATGTTCAGCCATCATCATGGATACTAGAAAAACGTTTTAATAAACTAGGTATCCACAAAGGTTAATCGTGCCGATATTAAATAAAATAGATCATGTCAATAGCGTTTATTTTCGTGTTATTAACGTACTGCACATAAACATGCTCTTTGTTAAACATGCAGTACATTTCCACAGGGTTGTAATCTCTGTAATAATCCTATCCATGGAACGATTACCTGTTCGCTTTTGTAATAAACCTTATCATAATGCACATGTCATGCATAAACTGCATTTTGTTATCACTTCAATTTAATTTTAATAAGAAAATCATAGACGTTTGGAATTAACCTTAAGGTCACAGTGTGGCATTTATTAATTGTTTTACAAAAAAAACAAAAACAGGAGGTAGCCGTAGAAGTCTATATTTGCACAAGCATTACTTGTCAATCATGTCAGTGAGTTACATGAATCCTTTTAACAATCAATTGCAAATTAGAAACGAAATATGTTGACACAATTCAAAAGGTCAATGTTCCGTACATGGCGAGGTTCAACTGTGGTCAATTTTAAAATACACACCATTACAATAATGACATATGCGTTTACCTGTATGTAAAAAAATGAAAATAAAGTTTGCTTGTGAGGTAAGCCGTCTATATCGTTTTCAATTAGGCAGAAGCTGAAAACAAAATTAATTTTGATTAATTTTGCATATACAAGATTGAGCTGGAGCCTTTTGTGGTTCGTTTGTGACTCGGTGGTGAACCCTATTTTTTGTCACCACAGCAAACAGTTGTGCCTTATAGCTCAAATGGTGCATTCTCAAACGTGTTGGCCGATTCTTCATAGACTTATTCTTCGCTCCTTGCCTGTCATTCCAAAACCAAAAGGCAAGTCTCAGCATAAATCATCGCCAGAAAAAGTACACCTGTTCGAGAAAATTCATCTTGCATTTTTTTCTATTTCAGGACGGCAGCTCAAAGTTAAACGGTAATTTTTTGATAATCCATCATCAATTATATTTTACCACTGATGCCATCACGTTTTTGTTTGCATTTATCATTAACCACTAAGCCCTTTCCAAATCCCCCAAAATGACATATATGAAATATTTATTTATCAATACTGAACATTTTGTATGTCGAGTTTGTACAAATGTATAGTAAAATATGTTTTACTATTGCTTTAGATATTTGCAAAATAATTCAAAAACATAATTTGTTAAACATTTTTATGATAAACAATGAAAACACTCGTGAGTTTGTATGTTGTCACATAAAGCAAGAATAAAGGTTAAGTGGCAAATACATATGTAATACAAAATTTCGGATGCGTATGCTCAATAACAAATGTTGAACCGTACGAGCAAAAGTATGCCAAACAGAATAAGAATGTGCGTTGGTAATGCTTATTGATCCTAGGGTCTTTTTTCATATACGAATGCACATAACGCATCACATTATATAAGTTTATATATCGACAGACATATGTCGTTGACGATTTCGTGTTTCTCATTGCTTCCAAACATTACGATATATGAGTGCAATGCAGACATTTCAATGCAATACGTAATGAAACGTAGTATATCACACGATTACTGTATCTTGACACACCATACAATTAACGTTGCCGTGTTACAGAAAAGATTGTTGCATAACAAATATAGACTTAATCAACCAGTGGGACAGGCAAGCAGGAGGTGTCAAAATACGACTGTATTTGTAGACCAGACATTGATGTCATTACACTGCAGTGATATAAAACGCTGGCAACGTCTATAAATCTTTCCATATGTGTGGTAAGGGATAAAGTAATCTTTGAAGATTCATAGATCTTAAGTGCTACTAATTCAATATATTTGTTTTTTTTTATCACATAGCTACTGCACGAAACATATAGTGAGAAAACATAAACAATGGTCGCTAAACAAACATTCATTTACAGTATGGATTACACAAAACACCACATGTTCATGTCATCACTCAATCTTAAACCTGAACAATGATTGTAATGGGCCTATTTTTCGAATCAAAGATAGTTAAGTCATAAGATGCATCAGATGCTTATAACATGTTGCGTTTCGATATTGCAAAAAAGGTTGGAACGCAAATATTCAACATACTGAAATATCTTTAGAGCATTGATAGTTTGCATGTCGATTGATGATCAATTTTATTCTTGCGTAAATGGAAGTATTACACTTATAAACATACCTTACTATTTTGCAACACAAATGAATGTCGAAAATTGTTGAGTTACAAAAACGTACACGAAACAGAATCAGCTTTTGCATTTTATTTAAGTTTAAATCGTGGCCATATAATCAGCTAAATTATTTGTGATTTAAAACGTTTTTATATTATGGAATGTTAATGCAAAGTTTGCTTTCCCATGGGATTTTTACAGTTTCCCAAGGGATGTTTTGTTTTTCCATTGGATTGTATTCTCATCGAGTTGGTTTTATAGGTCTGTTTATGTTTTGTTATCGATTTTAAGTATTGTAAAAGTAAGTGTGCCGTTTTTCTTTATTTTTATTTTTTGATGGAATAAAAATCCCATGTTGATTTTCGCATTTTAAATACTTTTCTCCTATAACTTAAACAATGTAGGATTGTCTTCACACAATTAAATACAGTTACATATTTGCTTCAATTTTAATTAATATATCACTCATTATATCTGTTTGCGATGCAAACAAACGTACATGACCATCATCCATTTGACATTAATGGTAAACGAAACCAATTAGCACCAAATAAAATAATAAACATGCCTCATGCGACCCTAAGGAGACCATACAGATCGCACGTTATAACGCAAGTTACGCGCCGTGCTGTAGATAATCCAGGAGCGAGCAGAGGCATTGGTCGGTCGATGTTCGTGAAGCGGAAATCTGGGTTCTTCAGTAGACAACAGATTTCTCAATCGTCGCTGCAGGTCTTCAACATGACAACGCCGGGGGTTGCAGACAATATTCGGAACTACTGATATTTCCTGCAGCGAATTTTCATCGATAGTACAATTATATTAGTGGTACATTGTCTTAATCAGCATCATTGTTATTAAGAAATTTACGTACATTTTACCTTAAGTATGATGCAATAATTGCTACATATCTTATACCAAGTAACCCATTGAAGTGTTCTTCTATTAACGACTTCCAATTACGCCAGCACCACGCAGGGTCACAAACTGCAGCGTTAGTGATGCTCGATCTGTCCACTACCGCTTTCAGCTGGTCAAGTGTCCCCAAGTCGCTTCGCCTGTAAGCAGTTTTCACACAGGCAAAACCACGGTCTGCGTTAACTCGCGTTTGACCTGAAACATAAAATAAGTCTTAATTTATAAATCATTTTGTTTTACAAAATAAATACTTGTAATAACTTATCATACGAATGTTTGTTCTTGATAATTTAACTAAAATTAAACTTTGTTTACCGGGAATGTGCATCAGGAACTCGACTTTGTCCTGCTTACATGTAACAACAACAGACATGGATAAATAACAAATTGTTCATGTTTAGATGTTAATGCGGATCACCGGTGAGGTATTTTCGTTTAAAAAAACACATTAATATAAAACAAAAAATGTATAACTTAGTAACTCTTTATCAAAATCATAAACAACAAAACTAGTAGTTTACTTCAAAACATTTACAGCACGCCCGTGTTGTTAATTACATGAACAGTTTTTGGCGGGAATAACAAACGATCTAGATGGAGGTTACGTTGTCCCCAGTGCCCGATTTTGCGTTTACATTATGTTCCCGGCAGCCACGGCAGTCTCGTTTGTCCGAAACGTATCGCGCCGTGTGACTGTTGCATTTTTTACCTTTAATCCAAGGTTTCTAGGTTGTGCTACGTTTCCTCACGGTTTTTCAAGGTATCCGTGACGTACCTTCGAAGCGAAATCGCGGCCCTTCGACGGTGCGCTTAGTTTTCATCCACGGTCTGCCACGCTTGTATAAATGTTGCTTCAAGGTACGATGCGTTCTGTTAAGTTCCCGCACGTTGTTTGCGTTTGCCATGCAGGTCTGATACGTTGTACACGCTTGTCATTCATTTGGCACGTTCTGTCAAGGAACCGTGCGGATCAAACGTGATCCGAGAGGTTTCGGGCACGATTGTGCTCCCGGTATAAAAGAAAACTCTCAAGCAACAGTATTTATTATAACAAAATAATTCCAGTGACATGGATGTGAACGAGAGGATGATTTTGTGTTTGCCGGCCTGTTTGCAGCATAAACAAAATTTTCGCGTTGCAAAGAGCTGAAAGAAGCGCAAAAGTCCAGGAAAAGACGAAGAAGGAGGCCAAGGTTCCTGTGGGTTCGTCCATGGCTATCGGAAGCTAGAAGGCAGCAGCAAGGGCACTTTGATGCATTTCTTATCAGGGAACTCCGCAACGAAGATATCAACACCGTTCATAATTATCTGAGGATACCCCCCGGCTAGAACTATTCGACGAGATCCTTGAAAGGATATCTCAAGTCATCTCAAGATACGAAGTTTCGCTCTGCCCTTTAACCTGGATTGAAACTGGCCTGACTGAGGCATTTGGCTACAGGGGACAATTACTCGTCACTCTCCTATGCGTTTCGGTGCAGTTAGGCTGCGTATTTATCTTTGTGGCCTGCTACACCCAGAGCCTGCCTTTGGCCGCGGCGTCTTTGTAACCTGTCAGCCTCTTTGAGTAGATAATTGAATTTTGCTGGAGGAAGTCAATTATGAGCTCTTTATCTTCTTCAGTAAAATTTGTTATGACCCTCGGGTTTTGTTTTCTTCCTAGCACATACACCATCTTCTGCTTCTTCGTCCTCATTTGTAAGGGGCGGATCAACAGGAGCAGTGGGTTCTTCTTGATCGTTCGATGGTAGGCATGGACTTTCAGGTTGCTCCTCAACTTGAGCGTCCTTTGCAGTGCGGGGAGCCTTTATTCGGCGCTTTCTTGGTGGCATTATACTGATCGAGTGTTCAGACTAAAATGAAAGTTTCCTGAATAGCACGGCTTTTATATACTCATCTTCAGACAGCGCGAATCGTGTCAGACCGTAAAACAACTCAACTAGCCGTAACGCATCTGCCTGCAAAACGCAACACACCGTAACGGGTCGGAATAAACATGTAGCAAAACGGCTGTCCATTATCCTAGCTTGCCGTGGTAATCTTGACAAAACGAAATAAAACGTAACAAAACTTGATAGAAACTTAAAATGTCGGGGAATGAATAGGATTCCCGTCAGAGTACGGACCTTTTTCGGGTTCTGTTACGGCCTGCTACGTAATGTCAAGTTTTATTGCGTTTACAAAGTTCTATCACGTTTCTCATTTGCGCCGTGGCTGCCGTGGCAAATTTTTTGACGGTTTAAAATTTTAACACGGCAATCACGGCAACCCCGTTGTGTCACGTTTTGCTATCCTGTTCCCCTACGTTGCCTCACGGTCATCCCGTTTCCTCACGGTGGCCCGAAACGTGATTGCCGTGAACATAGTGTAAACGCAGCAGAAAGCATCGCGTCATGGCCGTGCGCCAACTTGTCATCTCTCTCAGGAGTTTCGCTCTCAATACCAATTACAATATTGGTAATCGGGTTATCGCTGGTATTTTAACCAAACAAGATAGTAATAATACATTACATTATTAGTGGGAACAGTGGTCTAGTGGTATGATGCTGGTCTAGAATCGGAAGGTCCCTGGTCACATCAATGGAATTTTCTGGGCAAACAATTAATCTCAATCTTGCTCCTCTCAAACCATGTGTATACATGGGTACCTGTGACGGAAATAAGCCAATTAACCGTTGTCGTGTCGTCAATATAAACTAATAATTGTAAAAAAAAACGTATTTTAGAACTTTTCTTTTTTCGTCATTCGTGGTTTACAATCCCTTTAAAATACAGATCATAGCCGTTTAAAATGGTAACAAATCCACCAATAAAATACATTTGGGCAGTAATTTTGTTATTGCAGGTACGATATGGCGCCCAAAACATATTAAATATAATTACATTAATTAGACGAATTCATTTGTGCTGATGACAGCTCTATTACAAAAATACTGATCATACAGAGATTTGAGGTCCAAACACATGGTCAGTATGCATTCAGCTTTGAATTCTTAATATTATGAAGCATTCTTAAGATTAAATGACATCAAAACATAAATTAAAATTTACAGTTTTCAACATTAAGATACACGCAAAATAAAACATGTGCTCTGATCGAAAACGACGACTACATGAAAGGTGTCAAATGAATACATATATAAGAACGAATTGAAGATTTGGCTTTTATATTTGATATTTCAGGCCATCGATTGCGGCATCATTGAATATTAATTTTCTGAATAATTAAGTGTATATATATAATACCAGCAATCATACCGATGAGTGATTATACATATTTCACCCTCAAACAACGAAATAGCTTCCGCTGATATTTTAAATGTCAGATGCATATCAGATGAAACTTCAGCTGCCCTAGCAGGAGAGAAACTTTATAAATCAATGAGCTTTAGTATGAATAACAAGGATGTAACTGCCTAAACACAAATTAAAGGCATTAAACACACATACATAAAACGCACGTACAAACATGAACACAACTGGAGTCACCGCCTCGGACACAGCTAATTACCATTGAAACAATAGTAATGAATAGCGTATTCATACTAATCAATTACGTTATTGATGACACAGCAGTGATCTGTTCGTATGCACAGTCTTTTAAACAAGCTGCAAACAGTAAAATATTTGTTTTCATGTCAATTATTCAATTTCGTTTGCAAAATAAGTTCTATATTTCAAGTCTTAATAGGGTTAGTTTAGCAGATCAATTAAACGTGGTGGTGTGATCCCATTCACACATAGGAACATTACATTCTGATACAAATAACTGATCGTTTTGTTACACGTTTGCTTTTACAAAGTGGTTTTAACGTTCATTTTCATAATTTGTGTGTTGTGGAGTCAACCGTATAATTAAAACCTAAAATAGATGTTGATGTGTCGTGTCGAATTGTGAACGTAATTACGTATAGCTAATACTTTAATATTTCCGCTAACACTTTGCGTATTCTTTTCTTATGTTCGTTTTATAGGTACTTGACAAGACCAACAACAGTTGTTGTAATTTTACGATTGTATTAACACCACGATGAAACGCATTTATTTGCTCTATAATGGTTTACCTAATGGTGTATTGTATGTTATGTCTTAATACGATAAATGTACAAAAGAAAATTTACCAGCAATTTTCATTCCAAATGTTTAAAATGTCATCACATCCTTAACTTGCGATAGTAAACAGATCTTTATCGTTTGCGCAAATCTATTATTAACCTGCCAACCGTTAACTTAGGCTAGTCAAAGTGAAAGTTTTTCAAGTAAATATCTAATATTCCCCATGTTTAAAAAAAAAATCATTCGGTATGCCACGAAAATGGCTGAACCGATTTTCAGTAGAGGTTATCACTACACAAATGTCGTTTTAAGATTAACGAGATCGTGTTGCCGATACGATATACATTAATTGCTTATCCTAAACCAGCGCACATAGAACTGGTAATACTACATAAAAATGAAGTACTTTCCCAAAAAAGTATTTGCGTTTGGAAGTTGTATCTATGTGAACGATGTTACAGGTAATTGAAAACATTGGCATCTGGGTAACTAGTACATCTTAAGAATTATGTTTTATTCTCTGATTACTAAGAAAAATGTTCTATTTAATTTATTGGTAATTACTTCACATATATGGATAAGTTCTCATCGGAAACCGCAGGGCAAACAACGTTCATACTGTGTATGTAACAAATAGACAACCTCTACAAAGATTGTTAAACGTGTTCCCATTCGGTAACAAGTTTTATAGATATAGAAATAAAAAAAACTGACTAAATATATTATTATGTGAAATTACAAAGCAACATATATTGCAAAACTTTTATTTATTGTTATATTGAACGATTAGGCATTTTATATTCATACTAAGCCACATTCCATGGGTAAGCATGGCTTATATGACATTAACAATTAACAATTCTTATTCTCTGGAAAAGCATGATACATAGGTATCTTATAATTTTGTAAGTAATATTATATATATATAGGATCTGACACTCGTTTTCATATCATACCATATTTTATTAAACGAGTTCAGGAATTATGTTAGTAAGCGAGCATTTGGCGAGCTTACTAACGAATTTCCTGGACGAGTTTAATAAAATATGGTATGATATGACAACGAGTGTCAGATCTTTCTTATCACATGCTTTTAAACTAAATAAAATACATCTTAATTGACCAAATAAATGCTGATAGATCTAAAAGTTGTTTACTATCGTGACGTCTTTTCATGTTGACGACGTCATTTCAACAAAATAAAGCCATGCGATTGGTTAGTTATTGATTCTGTAGCCAATTAAAACGCTTAAAATGTTGTATTAGACATGTGTAATATAAAAATATATGTCACGGTTATATTAAATGGGAAACAAGGTATAGCATGTGATTAATTGGTTTTCTATAAATAATTAGCAAAACAAGACAGCAGTGTCAAATCAGGTGACGCCACATTCCTCACAATATGTATTTATACTTAAATAGAAGAACAACTTTCAATTCTTCTCAGACACCTGATGACCCACATATTGACNACAGACGAGCAGTGCTTGATCACCACTGCTGCCCCGCCATCAAGAGGGTGTTCCGAGATAAGGGGCGAAACACCTGATGACTGATGGGAACTCGGCTGATGACGTCTGTGTTACCCAGTAACCACTGTATTACTCAACATATATATAGGATTTGACACTCGTTTTCATATCATACCATATTTTATTAAACGAGTTTAGGAATTTTGTTAGTAAGCGAGCCTTTGGCGAGCTTACTAACGAATTTCCTGGACGAGTTTAATAAAATATGGTATGATATGACAACGAGTATCAGATCTTTCTTATCACATGCTTTTAAACTAAATAAAATACATCTTAATTATCCAAATAAATGCTGATAGATCTAAAAGTTGTTTACTATCGTGACGTCTTTTCATGTTGACGACGTCATTTCAACAAAATAAAGCCATGCGATTGGTTAGTTATTGATTCTGTAGCCAATTAAAACGCTTAAACATGTTGTATTACACACGTGTAATATAAAAATATATGTCATGGTTATATTACATGGGAAACAAGGTATAGCATGTGATAAATTGGTTTTCTATAAATAATTAGCAAAACATGACAGCAGTGTCAAATCAGGTGACGCCACATTCTTCACAATATGTATTTATACTTAAATAGCAGAACAACTTTCAATTCTTCTCAGACACCTGATGACCCGCATATTGACAATTTAGACAGAAGAACATAATAAGATACGTCCTTTACACAAATTTACGCCCGCTTTATCATCTTTAATAGCAAGGTCCATATTTATATTCACCAAGTTACATCGCACATTTGTCCTCTAAAACAACCGATTAAATATATATTTAGTGTTCATCCTGTTCACGTATAAAGTACATATTACGCTATTTAGCTGTTTTCAAAATAATGCACCTGGTTTAAAAAATAGTCTCCTTTGCAAAGGCATCTTTGGTGCCAAATTCCCAGGCTATCGTCGCATGAAAAATGTGGCTCTCTTGTTTTCCATAAACAATTTTTGCATGTTCTAGACTGGAAAATATGTGTGATCTGAAACGAATGCCAAATGTAAGCCATATACTGAATGTCATAGAGATTAACTGTCAGACAGGATAATTCTGTGTGCTAACCAGCCAAATAGCATTTTAATAAATACAATAAATCATATCTTGCTTAGGCTGTTTTTTCGACGAAAGAAGCTCAATGGTAATGGGTGCTTATTTTATGTATTTCTCATTCTATCAATATAATTTAATTACGTAAGAAGAAAAAAGCTCGTGATACTGAAGAAAAAAAAGAACAAAAAAATAAAAATTACAACGAAGAAAAACATAAAAGAGTAAAAGATGATGTTGGCAGTGATGATGATGAAAAATGAGCTGGTTTTGATTTTTTGCGTGATGAATAACACATTAATTGATGAGCATATAACACATATATTGACAGCTGTCGTTTTGGTTATTGCGATTCAACTCACCCTTATATTATTGATACTCGAAGATCGGAGAAAATCCATAAGTGCAACATGTTGTCGTGGTACATCGCGGTACTTGATGGCACTAAACATCTGATTAAATACTATAAAGGATTCTTCCCTTGATCGATTTCAACAGAACGTAAAAACATACTTGCAAAACAATTACATTATTGTTTTTTTACATGTAGGTGCTATAATCGCAGGTTATCGTTACACGAATATTGTTTTCCATAAACGTTTTTGCATGTTCTAAACTCAGAAAATATGTGCGTTCATAAATGAATGCCAAATGAAAGGGATTTCATGATTAATGAATGCAACAGTGATTACATGTCAGCCAAGATAATTCTGTATGCTAACCAGTCAATTAGCATTTGAGTAAATACCATAAATCATATCTTGCTTAGGCTGTTTTCTTGCTGAAAGAAGCTAAAAAGCAATTGATGGTTATTTTATGTATTTATATTCAGTAATAAGAATGACTTGACAAGAATAAGATAAATAACCACATGTGATCATGTGTATGCCTTAAACTGTTTTTCTCCGTTCTAGTGAGCGAGAAATGAATGCACTGTATTGAATGCCAAAGGAATGCATTTCATGATGAAAAAATGCCATTTGGTTTATGTACAAGTCTGCATGACATTGGATTTGCACCAATCAATAAGCATGTGCGTACATTCTATTTATACATTATATTTTGTACTTGAATTTCTCCAAAAAAAACTTTACATTAATAGATAATTTTTACATTTTTTTTTAATTCAACTATAGTACATCAACCTAAACTTTCTGTTTAAATGTCACCGCATGACTGTTCATTGAATGCTGATGATTTATATGATGCTGTTGATACCAATTACTCTGATGTGTATACGGAAGACCAAAACAAATAATCCGTACACAATTTTTAAGAAGAATCAGAAGAAGTCGCTGATAATAGTTAATTGGTGATAATGATAATGTTGATGAGGATAATAGTGATGTCGGTGCTGACATGGTCGAAAGATACCTTTATGGCAATGACTCGGTCATTGCGGAAAAATGCACATTATCAGCAATTTAAAATATTGCTATGGAACAGTATTGTTTTTTCTGAAATATATTATATATATATTATTGGATTGATAAACGCGAACATATAACACTGAATAACATTCGCAAACTTCAAAGCCAGCTATAATATCTCGGCATATGATCGCTGCAACAATACAACGGTTACTGCATGGTTTTTGGTATTTCAAAGAATTGTACATGTATCGTTATCAATTATGTTTTTGTTATTACATAAATAGTATGCTACTTAACATTAGACACTTTTATGTGTACGTACCAAGTATATCTTAAAGATGCTTTATACAGAATTAACTGGCATTTAGACCAACTTGTGATAAAAAAGAGATATTAGAAATAGTCGACGGAAGCAATACCATACAATACAAAAGACTGGGTAACAAGCCATTCAGTGATATCCATGTTCTGAAATATTCGATGAGTTGTACTCGCTTTGAATATGCTTTATATAATAAATGTATTCCGGAAAGCATGCCACTGTCTATTATGCTCACTTCTCAATGATACAAATAGAAATATTGTTTTTTTTTTTGCGTCCAAAATACTGGTTACATTTGTATTAAATTTAATCTTTTTATGACAGTACTGATACGTTACTACTAGCATTTTTACTTCTAACGAACAGTTTATGTAGCGATTTTTGTTAACTTTAGGAGCTTATAATGTGCCTAATAATATATAGATATGATGACTTTATACTAAGTATAATTGTTTGAATTATCAATCGCTACTTGTCATATATATGATTACATTTTTCTTAGTTCGACTTCTTCTGAGTATGATGCAATATAAGTAGAAAAAGGTTTACAATTGTTCTGTGAAAAATGACAGCCAAGACATAAAACGGTTTTAAAACAAATATGTTATTTCTGAAATAATTACAATTACTCGATTTCCTTTTCTTATTTTTCCGCACAAAGTCTCTTAGTATTGTCAGGTTTTTTATATATAGCTGTGCTGCATTTTTGTTGAACATGGCTTTCTCAATTGGTATCGGATTTATTAGCATGTTAAGCTAACACCGACATTTCAACGCTGTGTAACAGACGCCAACTTCAAAGCCAGCTGATAATTCACCGGTGAAAATTCGCAGTCGAGATGCAATAATAAAAGTGTACACCGTACAATTTAAGGTAGTTTAAAGCATTTTTAATTCTAATGCTCATTTATTGGTAGCAATATAAATCAAAAACAAGTATAAGAACTATGTATCCTACTAAATGTCGGATATTTGATCTGTTTAAAAGCATGGGATATGTTAATATTTGACGCTCACAAAAGCTGAAAACATAAATGTAATTAAAACACAAAACACAAAGGGGTTGCGAGAGAAGAAGAAAGGAATAAACTAGTAGATCGTTCATCCACGTAACGTTTCAGAAGACTTTAATAGAAAAAAATGCAGTCTACTGAAGTATTGAAGTTCAACTGATAGTAAACATAAATGGAAAAACATTCATATTTGCATCGTGTAAAATCGAGGTAATATAAAACAAAACTCGAGGGTTTAATTACAGGCACACTTAGTATTTTATTTCTTGATAGATTTATGTTGTTTTACTTTCCAATAATGATCATTTTAGAAAGTAATTATTGAATTACTGAATGAATATTTGACACATTATTATCTCCAGGTGACACTGTTTGTTTTTTGTCAAACAAGTTTTACATGAATGTGTACGGTATAGAGGTATTTAAAATATTTAAAATGTTATGTACTACTTATTATTAAGTTGTTTGCTAAAAACTTAAGAACAACTTGACACTCTATTTAATGAAACAGTGTTTACTATCTAACTTTGCCATTAGATAGAAAAGTATGTTGGCAACATATGACGGAAAACTTGATTTAGACGGTGTAGTTTTGTGACAATAATGTCCGGAACATATTCTTAGAATAATAATTCCTATAAACCGCGCTGGGATCAAAACTATATAGCGGATATTACAGAGCAAATCGGCGTCGTTAAGTAGATTATATCACACATCAACCGAAGAGTGCTTATCACGTTATTACATGCTGATGTTCTCAAAAAAGAATCATTTCTTATAATGAAACAATACCGCTAGGAAAACATGATGCATTGCATGCATTGTCAATTCGACAACGATACAAACAGAAGATCGATTTATATCATCACTTTTATGTGTTCAATTATAACAACTCTTTGTATGTCTTCAATTATGATAAAGTCTGCATTAACTACTGCAACCATGCGCTGTATAATAACGTCATTTAACTGGCAGTGGTTACGACATTCGTTGTTGACCAGATAAAAAAAATAAAATGACCATTATGATACATACCGGCGAAGACTCTCGAAAGAAACTTGTATGTTGTCGTTTCTAAACTAGTAGCATGCAGTTATTTTTCATACAACACCCTGTTGATATGAACCGCATCTGACCTAGTGTTGAATTGAGTCAACTTCCGAATGTCAAGAGTATAATCTTTCTAGATCTTTCTGACCGGAAATGTACCTTTTACCGACGAATCTTACAATGCCCCTGTTCAAACCTACAACAAATGTATTGTTTACTACCAGTTCATATGTATTGAACATTTTATTATATTATAACTTTCTAATTATATAGTTAAACCTATATTCCAAGTTTAATTTAAATTCCAATGGTCTTGTTGTTCAATTTATAGTTTTATTGTCTTCAATGCTGTGTTTGTCGAAAATTAACAATATGTAAAGAATACATGATTGATACAGAAATTTATTTTTATTGTTTCGGACCGAAACGGATAAACCGGATAAATCTTGTCCAACACTGCACCTACACTGTCTTCGATTTAGACTGCTACTTTTATAACATTTCGTTAATTTAAGTGCAACATATTAAACAGAAAAAGTGACCTAAAACGTCATCATAAACTAAAACCCACGAAAAGGTGTGTCTTGATAGCTTACTGAAGCCTTGATGCTTATTAACTAATTATAACGAGACAATCTTATTCACGTGAAAAATCTTACGCGATATATGATGATGACTTTTAGACTTTTATAGTATTGTCAGTGTAGTAATATGTCGATGCTTGTGTAAAAATTTGCACTTTTATTAAGTTTAATTTAATTTAACTATTTGTTTATAAAGTGAAAATCGATAACAATCTTTGGTTGCTTAAATAGGACTTGCAGTTATGTAAAAACAAAATGTGCGGACACAATAAATCACTGTTTTCCTTAAATGCAAGATACGCTGACTTGCTCGAAAAAATGCGAGCACAAGAATGTCAAAAATAATACGAAAGTACGATAGGAGGGGTTATTGAACCGAAGGTCTTATTTCATATTCACGAACGCACGTAAAGGATCACGTCATATGAGCTTTTTTGACGGAAATACGCCGTTGACTACACCGTGCATCTCAATGCTTCCAGACATTACGTTATATGAGTGCAATGAAAGCGTTTTAATGCAATACGTAATGAAACGTAGTATATCACATGCTTACTGTATCTTGACACACCATACACTTGACGTTGTTTTGCCACATAAAAGATGGTTGCATAACGAATAAGGACATCGTTAATCTGTCTGACAGGTAAGCAGGAGGTTGCGAAATAAGACTGTATTTGTAGACCAGATATGGATGTAATTACAAAACAGTTATATAAAACAAACGCTTCAAACGTTACATAAATCTTTCCATATGTGTGGTAAGGGATAAGGTTATCTTTGAAGATGTATATATCTTTAGTGTTACTCATTCTATACACTAACGCTTTTTTATCACATTGCTACTTTACGATAAATATGGTGAGAACAAAACATCACACAGATCCATTTACAGCACGGATTTCTCAAAACGCAACATTTCATGTTATCACTGGACCTTAAAGGGACTGTTAACCACGAATTACGAAAACAGAAAAGTTTTAAAATACCGTATTTTTTACAATTATTAGTTTATATTGATTAAAGTATCACGGCTGGTATATTACATTACTGGAAACAGTTTATATTTTCAGATTATTTGAAAATAAAATTTCGCGGTGTGAAATCGAAAGTACATCGCGAAAATACGTGACATAACGATATGCACACTATATATAACGCAAGTAGATTGATCAGTTTATATATTAAATATATACAATTCACTACGAATGCACAATTTGCATTCCTGGGTTTACCACGTCACGATGATGATCAATCTACTTGCGTTATTTATAGTTAATTGGTAGTTACATAGGATGCATACCCAGTAAAAATAAATAAATAAATAAATATTATTGTTCAAGTAATGTTATATACCAGTCAGGATATTTTAATCAGTATAAACTAATAATTGTAAAAAAATACGGTATTTTAGAACTTTTCTTTTTTCGTCATTCGTGGTTTACAGTCCCTTTAAATTTGAACAATAGATTTTAACAAGCCGAGTTTTCTAAGTAAAGATATACAACATTAGTGGCATCAGATCTGATAAGATGTAATGTTTCTGCAAAACAATTGGAACGCAAATATTCGGCATACTAAAATATCTTTAGAGCATTGATTGTTTGCATGTCGATTGATGCCCTATTTAATTATTGCTTATATCTGAGTATTTCAATTATAAACAAACCACAATATATTGTTACGCCAATGAATGTCGAATATTGTTAAGTTACAAGAAGAGTACACGAAACAGAATCAGCGTTTGCACTGTTGTTTAAGTTAAAATCAACATTGACATAGTCATACAATCAATTTTTATTTACACATGTGAATTATAATTCATTAAAAATGAAAATTGATAAGAATCAATGATTTAAAACTTTGGGCATTTTATTGCAGTGCAGTTATCTACATGTATGTCATATTATAGTCTTAAATGGTATTTTATATGATTGTGAATGAGGTTTATGTATGCAAAAGATAACAAAACTAAGTACAGAATACAGGACGCAAGATTTCCATGCAAGTTTTGTAATTCCATTATTTACTTCTTCTTTTTTGTAGAAAGGATGACAACTTAACAAAATGCATCAAATTACACGATAAAAAAGTTGTTTTACTAAACCTGAATGTGTCGTGTTCTGAGAAAACTGGGCATAATGGTTGTGCGTGAATTGTCATCCCAGATTAGCTTGTGCAGTCCGCACAGGCTAATCAGGGACGTCAATTTCCGCTATTATGGAATGTTTCGTTGAAATGATGTCTCTTCTTAGCGAAAATCAAGTTTAGGCGGGAAGTGTCGTCCCTGATTAGCCTGTGCGGACTGCACAGGCTAATCTGGGATGACACTTTACGCACATGAATTTTGTCCAGTTTTCTCAGAACACGCCACTGTAACATTCGGTGTAATCTTGGCAATTGACTTGACACCAAACATCTTAGCGTTTGTGATGTTGTACAGGAATGGAATCATACATCAGTTTATATGAAACACAAGGCTTCAATAAAGTTTCACTGAGATTCTAACGGAAATATACTTGGAATATTAGAACTTTCGGGAAATGGTTTGTATTATGTACATGCAACCAATACGTACTGTTTAAAGCACTCAAATACGAGAAACCGTATTCACTACTATCGTCCGATTTCACACAACCAACTCGACCGATGCAAGTTCTCAGAACATCTAGCGTCATACTATGTATATATTATAAAAAAATATCATGCGATATATTTGTAAGTACTAAGGAAATTACAACTATTCAATGGTTAATACAAATATTCCGCTAAAAAGCTTTGACCATGCATGCACGTGAATAGACCCTTACCCGAATATTTCACACATAATAAATACAAACAAACATTTGATAACTCACCGAAACAACCTTAGGCTATTAGTTATGCTTTGGTATCATAAATAAACTAAAAATCGCAAAAAATGCCAATAAGAAATATAATCTGTGTGCTATGACGTCAACAAAATAGGTGATAAACAACATCATCAATTATTACGGTGAGAAAAAAGTGTGACAATCCGTGTATTGTTGTAGCTTAATTATAGTTTCGAAGATTTTTTCATGGATTTATGATGAAAATAAATTTTATTTGTCGGGTATAATAATTGATACTGGTAGACATATGTCATTTAAAACCACTATTGTGATTGCCACTCAGTAAATAATACAACATACTATATGTTTCACTGACATCGATTTATTTTTCACCAATTAAAGTCTACATTCCACTGAGAAGCAAATCATGATATATTGGAAACATGCTCTAATCCTTCATACCTCTGGCATTATAAATGTTTCCAAAACCTTAATAAACATGATCATTGCTGTGTTATCGAAACTCTATATTCGACTATCTCGTGAATGTTACACAGTCTTAGCTTACGATTCACGCACGCACGGCAAACTAACAGTCTGTCCAACAAAATGCTTGCATGTGTATTAGGTTTTACGATGTTGTACCATATGCATTGGCAGACAACGTAGTTTAATCAATCAACTTATACTAAAGGTGTCATCTTGCATGTTTGTACGTGTTAATACGAGATCAATATGCCGTAAGATGCTGATTGCATTTTGTCAAGTTGTCATCTTTATTGGCAGTCTATGGTCCTAGTGACTCATAAGTTAACAATCAACACGAAACATCAACGATCAATATATGTAGAAAGGTGTATATAAAACAGTGCATAATAATTTATTTCAAAGCAAAACAAAAATGAATATCCGGAGATCGTGTTCGCTTTTTGAAAGACTGACAAAATTATTAGTGGCATCGTTTCAAATAAGATGAAGTGTTTGACATTTTAATAAATGGCATAACAAACTTCCTTAATTGCGGAAACGGTTGGGCACGAGTCATTAATACGCTATAAATCTAATGCATACATTATAGAAATTATTATTTAATTGATTCGATGTGTTGTCCTTTCAAGGGTTCTGTTAAGACCTTGAAAATACAGATCATACTCGTTCACAATTCTACCAGATCCACCAATACAATACATGTGTACAGGGATTTTGTTATTGCAGGTACTATATGGCGCCCACAAAGAATTAAATATAATTTTATTAATTGGAAGAATTTATTTTGTGTTGATGAGCGCTTTATTACAACAATACTGATACTACATATATATTTGAGGTCTAAAAACATGGCTAATATGCATTGAACTTTGAATGCTTAATATTGTGCAGCATTCTTCAGTTTAAATGTCATCGAAATATTAATAAAGATTATCAACAGTTTTCAAAGAATATCAAAACAACAATTTCGTTTAATGATTAACAAGACCGTGTTGCCGATTGATATACATTAATTGATTATCATACATCAGCGAACTGGTAATACTACATCCACATGCAAGTACATCGCCAAAATATTGCGTTTATCGATAATTAAAAACATTGGAATCTGGGTAAAGAGTTTATCTTAAGGAAGATGTTTACTTGCTGATTACTAAGAAAAAAGTGCACTATAATTTATTAATAATTACTATATTTATATGGATAATGTTTCATGGGAATCAAAAGGGCAACGACTTTCGTTCTGTGTATGTGACTTACAATACACCTCTATAAAGATTGTCCAATATTTACCCATTTGGTCAAATCTGGCCGCGCCCGATGTTAAACGGTTGATAAATTTAGAAATAAAAAACTAAGAAAACTAAGTTAAGATCTTATTATTATGTGAAATTTCAAGGGAAAGAGATTACACAACTTGTATTTATTGTTATGTTCAAAGATAAGTCAACTAATATTCCCAACTCCCTGGTTGAGCATGGCTTATAAGACATTAACAATTAGATTGCTAACATTCGTCTCCTCTAGAAAAGAAAGTACCCATAGGCACCTTATTAAGTACTATTATAAATTGATTATCTACAAATAATAAGCAAAAATGTCAAAAGAGGTGATGCCATATTTTTCGCAAAATTTATTTTGACTTAAATAGCAGAACAACTTTAAATTCCTCTCTGACACTTGAAGACCTACATATTCAACATTTACACAGATGCCTGTAATAAGATTTGTCCTTTACGAAAATGTACGTCCTCTTTAATAGCAAAATAAGCCAGTTTTTTTTTGCATGTTATTGGGGATCTCTTGTTTTCCATAAACATATTTGCATGTCTTGACACAGAAAGTATGTGTTTTCAGAAATGAATGCCACATGAAAGGCATTTCATGATCCATGAATGCAACAGAGATAGCATGACAGCCAATATAATTCCGTATGCCAACCAGTCAATTAGCATTCGATTAAAAAACCATAAATCATATCTTGCTAAGGCTGTTTTCTCGGCTAAAAGAATCAATAAAACACAATAGTATTACTTTTATTACCGCCTTTCTGTCTAACTGGTGCACTTTATAATCATATTGATGTTCTTTTTATTGCGCAAGAAGAAAGCAGCTCATGATACTAAAGAACAAGACGAAAAATGACAATAAAAAAGAACAACATTAAAAAAGAAGAAACAACAAAAGAGTGAACAAGGATGATGATGATGGTTGTGATGAAGATGATGAAAAAAACAAAAAAACAATTATTATGACACTGATGTATATGTTCATGAAAGCCAATGGTTTTTAATGAAGCTTTTTCAAAATTGAATGATTTTATCTTGCCCATTTCGATTAGCTTAAAATCATTACTAGAACGCTCTATCGTCATTTTCGGCTGATTTAGAATTAGCAGTAGACTGTAATTATAACATGGAGAATCAATTAATTACATAAATCCTCATTTTAAAATTCTATACATACATTTAAAAAGTAGGGACATTTTTTGTAGTATGAGTTATGTCCTCTGAACAATTACATTTTGGAAATAAAACAGCGTTCAAACAAATGTGTCTTTTCTGAGTGTGTGCGATTTATTTAGTTTTATATTTGTTTTTGTTTAGCCTGTTCTCGACAACAGTGTTTCCTCATGTTCGGCATTTTATTATATAGCTTCTTAGTAGATCTTACTTCTCATAATTTTGCTGCTCATTACTATATAACTATACCTGTACTGCAATTCAATCTTAGATACATCGAGACATTATCACATTAAGGCCGTATTAAAAGAGGATGTAAATGGTGTTTGCAATTTCAAAGCATTGTGAAAATTGGTGCACATTTATTGGATTGTTCCCTATAATGTGTTGTAAAACATCATTATATATTACATAAGCAGTATCTGAAGCGATGTATGGTACACAGTTCACTGTACATTAATGGAAAGGTTTGCAGCTTAATATTTCATTTGTTTTATTGAAACTGACACTGCTAACATGATTTTGTAAGGTACTTCAATAAGTAAATTACATTTGTTGTGTGAGTAGATTTTCAAAAAGTGGTTGATCTCTCTATATCGTGTTTCAAATAAATTTTTTAATATTTCAGCATTGGATTTTGAAATTTTGCATGATACATAACTCATTCATTGATGAGCCTAAAACACATACATTGACAGCTGTCGTTTGGGTTATTGCGATTGAACTCATCCTTAGATTATTGATACTCGAATCGTAGAAAATCCATTTGTGCAACAAGTTGGCATACTAAACGTTAAATCATTTGCATTATTATTAGTTGTTGTGTGAGTAGATTTCACAAAGGTTGTTGATTTTAAATGTTGTATGATGAACAACACAGTTATCGCTGAGCATATATCACATTTATTTACAGCTGTCGTTTGGCTTATTGCGATTGAACTCATCCTTAAATTGTCGACACTCGAAAATCGGAGAAAATCCATTAGTGCAACATTTGTCCTGATACATCGCGGTACTTGATGAAATTCTGATAAAATGCAAAACAGGATTCTTCCCTTAATCGATTTCAACAGAACGTTAAAACATTCTTGCAAAACGAATACATTATTTTTTGTTACAATGATATAACATAACTATCAGTTCGCATTGTATTATATTTCGTTGTAAAGTCGTATCTTTTCTGTTGGTTATACATATCCAAACGTTTTGAGTAGCGGAAATACTTAAAGAAAATTGAGTGACTACGTACGGCAACTTCTAATATATTACGTACACAAATTAGACATTATTCAACATAAACACCTCACAACTTTGAGTAAGAACTGTCCAGCTTCACAGTCGTTTTTAAGATAATACACATTTCTTCAATATTAGTTACATATGAAATTGTTTGTCAAGAAATGAACTGGTTTATTTATCCAAAAATGAACGAAAATCTTTTACACACTGTTATGAATTAAGATCAGTATTTTTTGTCGTACTCAGAAGAACACAGTTAAAAACTGTGTTTTAAATCTTACCATATATGACATAGTCTGTTCGTTTAATCTACAATATGACTATTTGTATGAAAGCAAAAGTAAATAAAAGCAAATAAACATTCCTGATAAAGGATCAAATGATATGGTTATGTTTTTACCTACGTTATTTGTTACTGTATGAAAACATTGATAATCAATAATTTATAATGTCTATACGTATTCACGTAATTATAGAGCGCACATAAACTATACTATATCACTCTATGGGATCATGTTAACCGACTGACATCGTAAAAGTTTCATCACCTTATATGAGTGTGAAATTGCGTCTTTTGTACGTTACACACGTAATTATACTGAGTGGGAAGAAATAAGTAGCACTGTTACATGTAGAAAGGCACTTCATTCAAACAGAAACAGACGCACTTAAAACGTGGTAACTTCTCAATGTTCGACAATAAGCAGTATCCTGGGTGTTGATATCTTGCTTCAATATGTCTTTTCCAAAAAATAATAAACATCAAGGAATAACAAGAAAAACTTCATCACGTAATGTTACACAATAGGCACCCCAATATGCACAATGTATAATGTAAACATGACACGATTCGACTGAATTGTATTAACTTGTTATAGATATCACTCCGAAAAAAAAAACGACATCCTGATGATTGTGTTGGTTATCATTACCATTCTTTCACTAAACAAATAGCTTTGATCATATTGCACATTTTCATTTTATATACCGTTCGATAAAATGATCATGAGTATGAATTAATAAAATGATTTAGATATTTTACAGGGTTATATATTGAAAAAAACACATGTTTATACTAGTTAAGTAGTTTAGTAGGATACGCAGCTTTTAGCTATTCAAACGCACACATGTACACAACGTTTTGACGTTTTGCGTGCATAATGGTAGAAAACTAATCAGGAAAGTTTCTTTATCTGATGCAATCAATAGAGTACATTTCTCTTAAGTATTTAAATATTTCATGAATAAAGTAGTAATTTTCAGTAATAAGAATGACTTGACAATAATAAAACAAATAACAGAATGTGATCATTTGCTTGACTAAAACAGTTTTTCTTCGTTCTAGTCAGCGAGGAATGAATGCACTGGATTGAATGCCACGGAAATGCATTGCATAATACATAAATGCAACTTGGATTACATCCCAGTCTGGGTGATATTGAATGTGCATCAATCAAAAAGCAGTTGCATACGTTCCATAACTTAATTTAATTTCGTCTTTGTATTTCTCCGAAAGAAGCTTTACGTTAATAGATCTTTGATATTTTGTATTTCAAAAATTAAACTAAAGCACATCACCAATCTTTATGCTACTGGTTAAAATGTCACTGCATGGCTGTTCATTCAATGCTGATTACTATGATGCTGTTGATAAAATGTATCATGATGTTTACACAGAAGACCAAAACAATAACCAGTACAAACATGTTAAGAAGAAACAGAAGAAGATGCTGATAATATGTTATTGGTGATAACGATAATAATGATGAGAATTATAGTGGTGTCATTTCTGATGGTAATGGTGATAAAATTGATGAAGACGATGATGAACTGATGATGATAATGATGACGACGACGATAATAATCTTTATGATTAAAAATGACATTGTCGAAAAAAACCTTTATGAAACAAAATGGGTCATTTAGAAAAAATTCACACTAATGCGTTTTTAAACATTGCTTAGGTAGAATTGTGTCACACTAAATTCATAATATTGTTATATGTCGGATTGATTAACGTCTAAATATTTAACTGTGAATGTCCATGTACTGAAATACTGTAAACTGGGAAAAAATGTTCGATGAGTTGCAATCGCTTTGAAAGCACTTTATATGAAAACATGTTATCCGGAAAGCTTATCATTGACTATTATGCTAATTTCACAATAATACAAATATAAATAATATTGCGACCAATCGCTGGTGGTCAAATATATGATTAAATCTTTCTTAATCTTGCGGCTTCTGACTTTGATGACATGTAAGTAAAGAGAGAAGTAAATGTACAACTGTTCGGTGAAAAATAACGGCCAAGATATAGAACTTTTTAAAAACAAATATTTATTTCTGAAATAATTATTTATATTCATTCGTTTATTCGATGTTCTTTTCATTTTTTGCAAACAGACTCTCAGTACTGTCAAGTTTTTATATAAAGCTTTGCTGCGTTTTTGTGGAGCGTGGCTTTCTCAATTGTTATCGGATTGACTAACATCTTAATTGTACACCCACAATTCAACCCTGTGTAACAGACGCCAACTTCAAAGCCAACTGATAATGCATCAGTGAATAATTACAGTCGAGCTGCAGTAATAAAACTGTATACCGTACAATGTCTAGTGGTTCAAAGCATTGTTTATTCAAATGCAAATTTGTTGGTATCAATATAGATCAAATCAGGTAGTATAAGAACAATATATCCGACTAAATGTCGGATATTTGGTCTGTTTGAAAACATGATTTTTTTCTTAAATATTTGACACTCACACAAGCTGAAAACATAAATGTACTTTAAAACACAAAACACCAGGGGTTGCGTGAAATGAATAAACTAGTTGATTTTTTTATCAACGTAATTGTTTCGAAGAAGACGTTACTAGAAAAAAGGCAATTCAGTATACATTGAACGTGAAACCCCTTGGGAGAAAATGCATAAATGCATCGTGTTAAATTGAGGTAATAAATTATAGAAAAAAAAGCAACAAAGCAACAACAGCGTTTTATTAAATGCACACACCTATTTTACATCAAATTATTATTTTATTTGGGGATATATTTATGTAGTTTTACTTTCAAATAAGGATCAATTTAGAAAACAGCTTATGAATTACTGAATGGAGACTTGACACAGTAGTATCTCCAGATCAACTTTATTTTGTAAAACACATTGCCTGAATGTGTACGGTATAGATGTATTTAACATCTTTCTTATATTAACAACTGAATATTTTGTACTATTTATGATAAAGTTGTTGGCTTAAAGGATAATAACCACTTGGAACAATAATTTATGAACCAGTGTGTAAGACTTACTGTTAAGACTCACTACTTTATATTAAATTTGCCATGAAATATTAAAGTACGTTGAAGTTAAAAAATAACGTTTACGGCAATACTTGATAAAAAAAATGTAGTTTTGTGACAATAATGTCCTGAACATAACCATAGAACAATTCGCAGCCATATAAACCGCGATGGGTTCAACAAGTTGTAACGGATATTGCAGAGCAAATCTGATTCGTAAAGTAGATTATATCACACATCAATCGCAGAGTAATTATCAAGGTATTACATGATATTGTTCTCAGAAAAGTTGTTTGATGTGCTTCCACTAGTTTCTTATTTCTTTTAATGAAAAAACACTGTGAGGATAACATGGTGTATCGCATGCATTGTTAATTCGACAACGATACAAACAGAAGACGTAGGTCTCAATTTTCTGATTAGAATACGGTCTGCACAATTTCCTGCCTTTTTAAACCATTATAGCGTCCATTTATGCCGAGCGAACGTTGGACGGCAACGCGTTGAATATCGGCTATAGCGCGAGGAATTTACAACTCTGAAAGCAGGCAACTGATCTGTTAAGTAATATCAATTAAAAATTGTACAAGGAAAGTTGCCAGTCAAACGTTGTGATTGTTTTCCTATATTTAAGGATGCAATTTGTAGGAAGATAATTTTTAAATTTCATGCGTGTTTTTAATTCCATTAAAGAACCGTTATAAAGTCTAAACAATCCATGTTCAGATTATACAATGTATCACAATAATAATATAGTTTAACTTGTATTTTTAAAAAGTTTTAATTAAAAACAAGTCAAAATCAAACCAGATATTAGTCATCTATACATTAAAATGAAACAGTTATAGTAATGTTCTGTCATATGAATGAGATGGTTAATCGCTTCCAGAAATTAGGAGTTACTTACTCACTATCACTTTCCATTTAACGTACTTACAATGTGATACAGCGGATCGCATAATTACAATAAAAAGCCTTCTATGAGGAAATATAAATAACCATTATTTGTTTCAAACTTATACGTGGATGACTACCGTATAATACACTTATTATGGGACTTTGCAGATGATTATACATTTCTAATTGGTAATTATACAATATGTGATATATAGGAGACCGATACTTCCCACTTGCAAGTATTGCAAAATGTCAGAAAACTTTAGAAACCTATTTTTATTAATATGCATTATATTTACATGTTATAGAGAGTAGCAGAATACTTGCCAATACCGCTGACTATTAGAAGATTAATGATGCCATCAATACTGCTTGTCTCGCTGGCATAACCATTCACAGAGCTTTTATTCTATCAATTATTAATACACATCATCAAGTTATTATAAGCAAACATGGGTACATTAATTTGTACAAATGCAAGCAATAATGAGGTACGAAATATAAAGTGATGGTACACTATCAATAATTGATCAGTAGAGCAATTATAGAATTGGAAAAGCAATTATATGGAAGGGGGGAACAAGCTTACAATTAAATATCCTGATAAAGTGCAGTCTGTGCTTAATACCCGTTTACTATACAAAACAACAACACTGCTTTGCAATGCAAGACGAGTGCTTTAATTTTGCGTAGTCCAGCCACGACAAATATGCGAGAATACAACAGAGAAGCAAGCGTGAGCTAAATACATAAAATGTAAATGAGACGGCGAACGCTGGAAACCTGTGCCCATTTGTCAGGTGTCAGATAACAAGCTGAATGTTTGGCAACATTTAATAAAGCATTTATCTCGACTTGAACGTACTTTTTTGACATGTTTAAACAATAACAGACAGTTTTTTCTGTTGTGAAAAAAAAACATACATAAAACATGATTCTTTCTATCAAAATCGATGTTTACGAAATCAGATTGTCTGGTAGAATGACTATACACAACCTAAAACTTTATCACAATATCCTCGTGCTAAACCTGACCAATATAAATCGCTTATATTTCTACTGTAAACTTGTTATAACGCGTAGGACAAACCTTTCACGCTATACTTCGAAAAGCGTGAACTAAAATAATATCGTATCGACTTTTAACAGCCATAAGTACATAAAATGGGACAGCGTTGTTTGTACTTAATGATTATATAGTTGTTTTACAAATAAGTATATAGTTGTTTTAAAAATTATTATGTTTTAAAAGTTTTTGAGATTCGACTTATAACAATAGGAAGCAACGATGCCCTCCTTTATCATATACCAATATATGTTTACTACGACGAAAAGTTTACATTATGCGGTAATTATGTTTATTAGAACAATAATGATGCGTCTCTCCAACTGCGTTTTTCACCTTAAACTGGATTCTTGCGTTATATCGATGATAACATACATCGAAAAGCAATACTAACATCGGAAAGCATTTACACAATACGTTAGAAATATCAATATGCAAAAACTCTCACTGTTCCTAATCATTGCATATTCTGCACTTTTGATAAACTCACATGAGCACACACAAATAATGAAGGCATATCAACACATATGCCAAGGACGCTAGACAGATATATAGGAGGATATGACAACAGACATTTTCCTATTCGTTCATCATTATCTGCGTTTACATGGTTTATGAAGTACAATACTTGTCTAAAAACATACATTTGATAAATACATTATTGAATGTTGTGAATGTTCAATACCTAACACCGTTCAAATCGAGATATAACGTATTTACTGTTTTTAAACAGATGTTGACCGGGACTTATTGCTGTTTGTCATTTTGGAAATATACTTGTATAATTAATAACAATTATTGATGTGTATTTTCCACATGGCAACCTCCAATGAACAATACGTGGATGTCGATAATCAAGATCGAGATTAATCGTGAAAACCGGTGAACTATATACAAGTAATTGGAAGATATGTAAAGAAAAGTAAGAACAAGATTTAAGACAAATTATTTTTTTTCATAAACATTTTGGTTTTGAACTGACATTGTGAATCTTGATAAGGATGCCGCAATATTTGAATCTCATCGACTTATATTGATCCACTCAATTTGTATTATCATTAATCAAAACAGTAATGCACGAATGATTACATTAACAATTCTAAATTATATACGTATTATCTTCAAAAAAAAAATAATAATAAAAAAAATCGTGAACACATTGTATTGCGTACAAACAAGTTTTTTTTTTAGAAAGAAACCTATTTGTTTCAACTACGTCATAATATGGCAATTTGTGTTCACGTGTGTAATTTCGCTTTGCTTTGAAACTCTCATGTGTTAAAGAGGTTAAGCATGAAGGACACTTATCATACAGAAAACAACCCAACGAAAGTTGAAAACGTGCACACCAGAAAGAAAATGCTCCCATCTTTACTGTTTATGTATCATTGCGTATTCTGCAATACTAATTAACTGATTGAGTATAGAAGCACATATGCACCTATTGGTTATTCGTTCAAACAAATGTAAGTGAGATACTGATTAATTGCAGAATCAACATTTCCTGAAAAACGATGGAAAGCCACGGGGTTTAACGGTTAAAATGTATAGAAACGAACCGAAATTCATTATTGTAAATTATAAACAGAAGAAGAAGAATATTGTTTGAGGTTACCATAACTATTTTAAAATTGTTCATACATGTGCTTATTATACAGATAAAAACTTTTTTTATTTATGTGCTTTTCCAGTTTTACTTTTATAGCAGTGTTGTTTTAAGAATTGCACTCGTTCTTGTTGTTTAAAGTATACGTAAGGGAAATTTTACACGATGAAATCATTAAGACGTTATTTTTTTCGTTGAAGTAGTAGACGGATTTCTATATAACTTGAATGATGATATTGAGTGTTCGCGTATAAAAGTATAAAAGTTGCATTCACGAAATGTAATGCACCCTGAAGTATGTTAAAGACAATAGTGTTACTATACTAAATAACTATCATTACATTGCATTTTAACGCAGTTTAAGTTTTCATGCTAGTATTATGTGGTGTAACGCTTGTTTATTACATTGATAACATTGTGCAATAAAAAAAACTCTACTAGTGCTTAATATGTATACGCTTTTGATATAAGGCGTCAGTACTCACAGAAATACGCTAAAACACTTAAAATGCGTGTTTAGTCTTCGGTCACGCGTTGGTTGAACAGTGTCAATACATTATCTTCATACGAATAAGTGCGTACAATAAACACCTTACACTTACAAAAACGAAAAGAGGATGATAATGGTGAACTACTATACCTAATGTTTTATTTAAGGTTATGGAGATTTGAATTACCAAATTGGAAAGTTCACTAATTCATATATAATTGGGTGTATACATATATTTGTCTATTCACTTGTGCATTGTATTCATACTATCATCTTAACTAAATAAGTTGTTTCTTAAAATAGAATAAAACTTGTCAAATGTTCAAAGCGTAACAAGTTGAATTGGACGTGCAATCATACAAACATCCTTGTGTCGACACCGAGTTAAACTGATAAATAGTATTGCTTAACAAAAAACTTTGCAATAAAATCTTCAATTCAGGTTGTAGCTATTATTATTAACACACAAGAATTGTGTTTTGCTACACGCTTCCGGTGAAATACATGGTCACACAATCGCATCGAAATGTAAAGTTGAATAATATTACCGATTATGATGTAGTACCCTTTCGATACTAATTGCAGTGGCTTCTCTCGTTCGTGAACATTATGGATACTAAGTGAATATATATATGTAAGCTAATCAATATCAAGCAATCTTGATACTCCCGGCTTCAATATATATCTTCTGCAAATGATTGCGAATTCATACCATCCCTGTAGGCCTTTGGTCAGTGCCAGAGAAAGGCATATCATGTAATCTGGAAATTGACCTGGTGCATTCAAAAACATGTTACTAAATGCCTACGAAAAGAGAGATACATCGAACAGTGACCGACCATTGCCGTCGCCAATTTCATTCTGTTTGAATTCATCACATCAGCATAAGTATTATGTTGAATATGTTTTAGCTAAACTTGTATTTGCCTTGTATTTGGTTAAGCACCACCATTGATAAGTTGTAGGCATATAAGATGTCAAAACCGTCAGATAAATACAACTTATATATTGTATAACAATAAAGAACAAGTATTGTATTTAAACTATTTGGTTACAATGAGTAGATGTTTAGCCGAAAACTATTTTGTATTAACATTCATAATCATGCTCACTCTCAATGTCGTGCCGTCCGCTATGATTGGCTAACTTATTTGAACTTTTTTGTAGTGTGAAGATTTAAAATGGGCATGGACGTATACACACTTGTCAACAATCAAGTACGTGACTTGTTTTACATATTAATAATGTATCATCATAACCTTCAAAGTTATATAGGTCAAGCGATTGTTCTGTTAGTATCAATGCACACTCTGCTATGCACATTTCAAGCACAGATAAAAATATTTGCTATTGAATTTCGTTTCTCTCTCGCAACGCAATCTAAAAATCATTCACTGAATCGATTTGTTAACATATTTGCGGCACAGATCTAATTCATTATCATGTGTTGGTAAACCAGAGCATGGGTGAACACTTGTGATTTATAACACGTGTTTGTTAGGTGCTGTAAGGTAAGACTGATCCATTACACTCGTTTAAATTATTGTTCAACCAGCATAGTATGATTTCTGTGGAACTTCCATTAACACTTATCAGGCAAACGTTAAAGCTGTAAAACCCATTTGATTTTAATTAAGCGTTGGCATGTAAAAGATACTGGTTAACGCCTGAGGTTGCACCACTGTTTTAATTGAAATATTCCATACGAGATTGCGATAAAGCCCAATTATTGTGGAAATGAGCCATAAAATGTAACCACCGGTTGTGCAAAACTGGTAAAAAGATAGCTGTTGATGCTGGCAGCAATTCGAGATCAATATTATGGCAGCACGCATACTAATGAATTGCTCATGGTAAAATTGCTTCGGATTCTTATAAGTATGATTATCTTTAAATAAAACCAATTGCCAACTTACATCCCAGTTACATCAATTAAATTCTCAGACGTCGCACAAGGCAAACTTACTTTGCTAATTGTACTTATTCATAATAAATTACATATGTTTTAACGTTTAACGTCTTTCTAAAAACGTGTGCTGTTCCGTTCTTGAATTTTGATTTTAAAGCTCCTATACCGCTCAAAGTCAACGAAAATTTCGTATCATATTTCGTAAAATAAAGTTAGCACATAAACAATCAGTGCTCATAATAGCAATAAACACAATGTCAACGCTAAATTTGGTCTGGTTACATAGATTTTACCAGATATAACAATGCTATTTTGATTTTTGTGTGGCACAATATACTCCATTTGTTTAAAATAAAAAAGAGCATTTTGTATCTATGTGACCAGAGCACATGTAGCGTTGACAATTTGGCTATTGCTATAATGATTGTTGGTGTTTTGATGTGTTTAATCTACTTTGCCAAACCTTTTACGAAAAATTCGTTGATTTGGTGCGTTATTGGGGCTTTAAACTAATTAATTAATATTGCAAACGGCCGATATCATCTCATCGTTGCATTTCCTTCCTGGCGAGAAGCAGTTATTCTAAAATTACGCTAATAGTTTTACAAACCATTTGCAACAGGTGGAAACTGCATTTATAAACTAAAAAATCTATCACACGTAGAAACAAACAACGACAATTCATTCAAACTATGGATTAAATATCAATGAATATACATAAATAGAGAGGTTTGTTTCATTTATACATGAATTGACGTTTTAGTTTGCAACATGCATGAATACGTACTCAGTGTTAACACATTGATACTAGTGTGCCGTGTAATGTCTGGTTACATCAGTAGCAAAGTGCCTGTATTTAAATGAACAATGTCAGCATTTACTTTAATGTTTTTAAAATACACGAACACATAATGATGGATGAGCCAAACACTGTCTCTCTGATTAAATAAGCAAGAAACCGTTATCTCTCAGTTCTTTTGATAAATTAGCTAGACACCGTTTTTTCTCTCATCAGTCTGTTATTGTTTTATGAGTTAAATGCATGCATTATTAACATTAGTGCACAATATATCGCCATGTCGTATTTCTTACTACAGACAAATATAACACATATAGTCCATTTTACCTAAGTAAATATTCATTTTGGCATTAACATTTGTGGATATAATACGTACATTAATAAACGTTGGTGTCAGTATATTTGAGCCATATTGACAGTATATTTACAAATACAACATTTACCATAGGCAACCTACATATTATATATAGTAAGTGTGCAGCCATTCATATGCTACTTACTGTTCATAAGAAAAGACAAAATGTGTGTTATCATTTTTATAAAAAACAGTAAAATCTATTTTGTATTAGACTAACTATATACAACAATGTATGCAACAAATAGAAAAAGGAAATTTTCATAAAACAAATAACTGAGGCAGTACGAATACCACAACAATAATGTTCTACGTATTGGACCGGTGAACATACACGTTTGCAAAGAAAAGCATATCTTTATTATATACCCATCGTTCAAATCAATAATAGGAAACAAACATTTGATTTAAAAATAAACAACCGTTCAAATCGATCAATGTTTTGACGTTCTTATACATTTTAATCAGATTTTGACACAGATACTTTCCTGTTCTCCTATCTTGGAAACGTTTTAAAGGAGCTTTCTTTCTCGATATGTCATCCGTGTATTTTGAATGGACTTGGATACCTATGGTGTACGTAATTCATAATTCAAATTTAGTTATAAACTATGCTGATTTAGTTTGTATTCTTAACTAATCATATATAAATTCTTATATATTTCATGCTTGCTTTATAATAATAGTATTACATATTTCATGTTTGAAATGAATACATTAAAATAATAACTGAAAGTATTGGTATTCAAGTGCAACAACGCAAGCAACGTTTTAGAAACTACCAGAACAAAACTTAGAAACCTACTAAAAAACAACCACCATCATATTGCCTTTAGCGTTAATATTGGAGTAATGATATTAACGTTCACCGGTGTATTTTCGAATTGCTTTGAAGCTCTCGCATGCTGAATAGGTTACAAATCTAGGACGCTTATTATCCAGGAAAAACAATGCGGGAGCTTAAATCTTGTCCATGAGGCGACTAATACCATTCAACAGACTATTTGTAAATCGTCGTGTGTTTCGCATTAACAATTTACTGATTAAATCGAATAAATGCACGGTCACTGACTATTAATTGAAACGTATACGCATTTCGTGTAATTGCAGTATTACGATTGCAAAATTGTATCCGAAGGATTTGAATACTGGACAGCGTTTAAAGAGAAGCTTTGTATGTTGTAACGAACGTAACAATAGATTTCTAAATTCTTAATAAAAATGTTGGCGTAAACGTGCACTTAGTCATTTGAATATATGGAATCAGCATAACAACAGTTAAATCGAATTTATTCACGCGAATTGATGCATTGGTTTTAACTTATTTATTGCGTCATATTAACATATTCACAAGTTACATGAATTTGACAAGGGATTGGGCTGAAAGATGAATCGTATTGNATATATATCGGCCTGAGTGCAATTGTCGAATAAGATGTCACCGTTTTCGATTATTGGGCAAATAAACGAAATATAAATAGTTTCGAGGGATTTTCTATCTAGTTTAAATTTGAGTTTTCTCATTACGTTTATTCGTTTCCAACATTTTTCTTTTATATAATTAATATGGGTTGGCCAATTTAAATTGTCTGTCAGAATTACACCTAAGTGTTTGTGAGAAAGAACCTCTTTAATTGGAGTGTTATTCATAAGAAGTGTAGGGTGGGCATGGTCGTGTGTGCTTCTAAATACAAGCAAAGATTATGTTTTGTTTGCATTGAAATTTACTAGCCATTTAGACGCCCAGACGGATATTTTTTGGAGGTCAGCGTTAAGAGTGTTAGCGGCATGAGTTGGATTTTCAACAATGATTGAAAATGAGGTTTCATCAGCAAATAATCTAATGTTTGCACATATGTCATTAACAATGTCATTGATATACATGTAGATAAGGAATAACATGGGACCTAGTATAGAGCCCTGGGGGACACCGGCAGGTACGATACTCCACTGAGAACAGGAACCTGGGAAGACAACTCGTCTGCGGTTGGAAAGATACGATTTAAACCAAATAAGCAAGGTGTTAGATATTCCAATTTCGTTTAATTTAAAAACTAGGCCGTCATCTCACACTCTATTAAAGGCTTTTGATATGACGCAAAAAACTACTCTGACTTCTTTCCCCGAATCAACAGCTTTGGCAAACATATTATAAAGATACGTTAATTGGTTTGTTGTGGAATCGCCTATTAAGAAACCCGATTGTTACGGCGTAAGGATATTGTGGACATGCAAGTAATTGAACGTATGCTTGAAAACTATTCTTTCAAAGGCTTTTCCAATTGTATTGATTGAGGATATTGGAATGGTAGTTATTTGCAAGACTCGGGTCGCCGGATTTAAAAATTGGACAAACATTGGCGTCTTTCCAGATTGACGGGAAGGATCCCGTGCGAAGGGAATAGTTGAAGAGCGTACTCAGAGGACCAGACAATTCTAATGACAATTCACGGAGCAATCGATTATTTATCCCGTCAGGACCAGAAGCTTTTCCTAGAGGTAATCCCTTTAGAATTAGTTCTATCTCATATGGTTCAAGAATAAGTTGACTGAGGCTTGATTGGATTCTGTTTGTGACTATCGGTAATGTGGGTATTTTACAGTGGTCAATACTTTACTGGGATGTAAAACAAATTGTTTAAAATAATTGCTTTGTCATGAACTATTTTGTTGCCATTTTGGATTGGTGTTATTTTGGAGTTCCCTGGGGATTAAATAAAGAATTTTAATGTGGACCACCAATTTTTGGAACGTTTGCTGATTGATTTTAATGTTTCGGCAAGTTTGTTAAAATAATTTCCTTTAGAAGATTTTATAACTTGTGTCGTTTTGTGTCTAATAGTTCTAAATGTTTGCCACAAAAAAGGTGTGTTTATGTTTTTTTGCTTTACGATAAGCGCGTTTTCTTTTCCGAATATGACGCCATATATTATTGTCTAGCCAAGGTGGGTCATTATTACGAATGACAACATCTCTGTTGGGTACACATTTATTTGATAATTTAATTATGTTGTCAGTAATGTTTTTTGCATAGGTGTCAATATTTTTGTTTTGTAATGAGTCCCAATCAAAATTGGAAATATCATGTCGCAGTTTAGTAAAATCGCCCTTGTCAAAGAGCCAGACGTGCCTTGAGTAAGTACGTTGTCGATTTTTATGAAGTTTTAATAGAGCATTAACAGGACAATGATATCTTGTCGTTTGGGTAAGAAATGGGTCAGCAACACTACTAAGAATAATGTTGTTTGGGTTTGGTGTTAATATGAGATTAATTAAGGTTGCCGATGATTCTGTAAAGTGCGTGTTTTCAGAAATTACTTGTGTAAGTAAGAACTGATCACATATAGACTTAAGCTAAGATGCTGATGTCGGGACATTGACATTCAGGTTAAAATCGCCAGTTATAAAAATGTCTTGAATGCCAGTATCGAAAGCTAGGTGTATTGAGTCTGTGAGAGCGGAATGTTGTTGGGGTGTGGTATTTGGGGGTCTATAAAATGCTCCAAACATCAGAGGCCGGTTCGAGACAGTTATTTCAATCCAAATACATTCAACAACAATTATTTCTAAATCATATCGCTGCCTATGAAAAAGGTTTAATCCTACAACTAAATGATTTTATAGAACACAATACGACCCATAAAGAAAAAGATAAGGTTTATCCCACACCTATGTTTATCCCACACCTCGTCATGTGTGCAGGAAGTTCATATTACTCGGAATCAACTATAAAGTATTCATTTTTAATAAAATCGAATCAGATTCAACAAAACAAACAATTTGATACCAAGATGTAATATATTTTAACCACAAAATGCAAAACAAACAGCAAAAAAACATTTTTTTATAAATATTAAGCGCGCGTGCTCATGACGTCATTATTAACACGTCAAATGACAAAAGTTGTATTCTTTCCCGGTAAAATCGGGGACGTCGAGGTATGATGAACAGAAAAAACAGGTTACATTTGTTTTTTGCAGGATAACTAGAATACTATGTTAGTGTGATTGTGTACTTAAATTTATCCCACGAGTGAAGAAAGGTTTACATGGCGAGGCTTGCCTCTAACATAGTATTCTCTATTTCTTTGATATATACCGCTACACCCCCATGTCTATCCAAACGGTCTTTACGTTTGGGAGATTTGAAAGAGTTCATCAGAAATTCTGTACTCGGAATATCATCATTAATCCACGTTTCAGTGAAGGCAAGAATGTTGAAATCGTTCAATTCAGTCTAAAGGATATCCAGCTTGGGAAGTAGACTCTGAACATTGTAATGGACAAATGCGAAATAGTGTTTTAGGTTAATGTCGGAATCGACAGAGGAAGTGATTGAGGTGATTGACGATGTCCGAGACGTCGAAAGTGGGCCTGGAAGTTGATGGACATCGCCTGATAGCATCAAGATAAGAAGAACAACCATTGAGTTCGTTAGCAAGCATGTACAAATCAACCGCTTGGCAAACAGAATGTTATGCAGCTGGACTTCACTTGGTGGGAATCGGGATCGCCTGGAGTTTGTCTGAAACTTGACATGGGCATGTTTCGTAGCAACAAGATATATAGAGCTGGTCTTCACTTGGTTGGAATCTGGATCGCATGGAGTTTGTCTGAAACTTGACATGGGCATGTTTCGTAGCAACAAGATATATAGAGAATGCCTTAGACCGGTAATTTTGATGACAGTGAATAGCGATCATAAAAAGTGTTAAAAATCTGAAGTTATATTTCGGGATACTCAAGCTGGCTTTGACTGTTCTTAGTTTCATGTTACTCCACTGGGATGATGCATTGAAATGTTGTTGTTAATACCTTTAATCCATGTATTATATGAAAGTACCTAATTGAAAAGCTACACAGTCAATTAAACCGCATTGACAATAGTAAAAGCACAATAAAAGTTTTTGCTTTTGTTTTAATTTCATTGGTGTTTGGTGTTTGAAACGTTCCACACATTTCTAAATTGTTTATAAATGCTAACAACCTCAATGGCTGAAAGCATTAAAAAATATTAAACTACATATTTGTTAAAATCCAATATAAGTTCGAGTGTGAAATGTCACATGAGCGTTCAACCGTCTGCATGGTATTACCTTGACATATTTATTAATGCCAATCTTGCTTTACGTATTACAATGTATCCATCATTTATGAGTGTAACGTTTGATACAAGATATAATATGAAGCACTCTTAGATAAATAATAAACATCAGTTAAACAAAGATATAAATTGTGTACGTACACATTTATGTATTTCAAATAATTTTCTTACTGCTTTTGGCTGGAATATATATAGATGTATATACTGAGATGTTATCAAAAGAGGTACAGAGCACCGACAGCCTTCTCGAACTTCCCGTAAGTCTAAAAACTGTTATCGAACCAAAGCCGTTGGCTTACTATAGATTAATTCCGTTTCGAAAAAAGACATCTTTCCCGCTGGCACCAGACACTATATATCCTGACATACCTTCTACAATCAAATTTGGAACTAATAGACAGACCTTTGACGTTTATTTACGCAAAGAAGAACAGTATTTATGTAAGATAACATTGTATATTAATTCTTCCTAAATATGCTTGTTGTAACTTTCAGAGAATTGCATACCATAATGATAATTAGTGGGTTGTAAAATATAACCAAATACACACATATATATATATATATATATATATATATATATATATAAATTATACATATGGTATGCAGCTCACTAACATTTTGTTAGTGTTCACGACGAACACGATTTATACGCGTTGAATATAGCACCAGCTTTCACAATCATATAGTGTATGCGTTTTGAGTCGTAGTTGTCTTTTGACATAGATTACTTGCAGCGGAAACATTGAACATCAATCGAATTGAGGAAAGGTTCTACGCAAATGTTCAATTTAATTAAGCTATTAAAATAAACGTAAATGTGTATCTTTAAGCTGTTTGTCGACGGTTATTGTTTAGGTATTCTATCATATAGTTGTTACTAACATTAACAAAATAGCTTCACTGAAACAATGTCTCCTGGTTTTACTATAAGTATGAAACAACATTTGGTAGTCCACTACCATGGTTTCTTAAAAGATTGCCCTGGTTATTTACAAGCATAAAATAGACGTATATAACTTAATAACTTCAAACTATTTTAGTCCAAAATCCATAAGGTCCAGAGGCTAAATTAATGGTGTTGAACATGGTATTGTAGTCGACAACATAAACTTTTTTCGTGGTGCGAAAAAGGGCGAAGGTAGCTTTGTTTTTCATGCAGTATATTACGGGGTCCGAGATGTGGCGATGCGCTTGTATTTGCAAACTTTAACGGCATTGTTGTTGAATTGTGTGTGGAAATGTGTCAGCAAACTATTTCTTCTTCACAACACTTTTAATACGAAACATAGCATTAACGGTTTCGTTGCTCATGTCCATACATCAATGTACTGCTTTATGTCGTAACTCTTATTATTATTTAAAGCATAGCAACGGAGCCCTGCGGCTGGTTAATATATCATGTATTTACTACCAAATGGCTCTGTATGAATACATCTTAACTGAAATACACAAATCATTGCAAAATTACGTTTCTGATTGAATGATAGTATAAATCATGCCAATAATTGTATCGTTTCTACAAACTGTCAGTTAGAGTGAATATGTCACTGGTTTTTATCTTATCTTGGCTAGACAAGATGACTATTTATAATAGTCAATCTTACACATTTTAGCGCTCATTACTATTGCAAACAGAGTCGCAGTAAATTACTATTTATATAAGAATAAAACATATATTTTATTTTCCTTTGCAACGGGGTTTGTATGAGTTCATCAATAAATAACATAAAGAATGCACTCAAAATTAACTATACAAATAAGAATAAATATCATTCATAAAAGGTACCTTACTTATTTTTAACGCCTATACGTGGCAGTTTAAGTATTATGTAGTATAACGCCACAAATCACTTTGGTCCCTTTGTTCTTTATTCAAGGAATAACTTCGAAATGCAGATTTCGACACCGATTGTATTTTTATTTAAAGACTGTTCTTATGTACTTTTTCTTAAACGCCATGTCACATGACATTTGTACTTTAAAGCTGATGAAACCACCGCGGAATTAGTTCGTTTATTTTCATGACAGTACATAGTCTTATGTGCTTTTCCTACTACTTTCGAAAAAACATCACCGTTGAATGCCAACAATGTCAATAATGGCGAATTTTTTTCCCGATTTCATACACAAATTAATTAACAACAAAAGTTTGATTACTTCGAAAATAAAGTGGGTATACTGGAATCCCCATGGACGTCTGTCCATCTGTCTATCTGTCCGTAGACGCAAACTTGTCCGCATGTGTTCTGTTAAACTATTTAACGTACAAATTACAGGCATGGTTTATTTCGCTAAGCTGTTTATGTGCGATTTGTTTAGTCAAACTTTAATAATTACAAAAGCAATGCCCAATTTTCAACTATGATATTCCATAACATCATGCTACACTTTACGACAAGCGGCTATGTATTTTCGTATACTTTAGTAAAACTACTCATATTGAAGCAGCCGTACAATTGAACGCATATAAAGCAGATAACTTCAGCCGCTTATCCACCCACATCATTGGATGTACGACACTGTTTGTTTGAAAGGCTGTCTTACAATCTTGCCTTTGGTGACTTTCTGTTGATGGTTGCGCATATATGTTGTTGTTTGTTTTTGGGTAAGTAAGAAAGTCACGCTTGAATCTGCAATTTGTTTTCGTATTCCAATGAAATATATCCAATTAATAACACATATGTTATGTTGGTGTTTTAAATGATCAATAGCCCCTTAATAAGAGTACACACCACAACAACATTAATTCCAAAATCTCTGTCAAACATAACATTACAGTAATTGCGAAAAGTTGTATGAATAATGTTTTTAGTTCTAGACATTGATCACGTTTATATGATAACGTGTTGCACAACTTAATTGCCCTTCTATGAGTTTGATCAATACTTATGACAGAACAATATTACCTTACTAATTTAAAAACAATAATTACTTATAAGAAGCAAAGGTTTAAGCTCAAGGGTTGTAAACTCACTTTAAAGTGTATAATTAACACGTGTAAAAGGACACTGCAAAAAAGTTTAGTAACAGTTTGACCATTAAAGAAGACAAAATAAACAAAAACGTAAATAGGAAACACAACTGTTCTGTGCAACCAGATTTTACAATGCCTTGTAAGATGAACGATTAAGCATGTTCTGCTTGCCTTGACCTTAATTTACATATTTTATATCAATAAAGTATATAATGCTTATCATGCGGGTTGTACAAAAAAATAAATAAGCCGTTTCGACAAATAAAACAGTTCTTGAACTATTTTTCGTAATCTATACCGTTATGTTTTAAATTAGTTAACATGTGATATAGGCCGACATTTTCATTTTAAAAGCTCATATCAATCATAATTCGTAACACAATTAAAGTATGATTTAAAATTTATATTCCTGCAGATGCAGTCTTTTGTGAAAAAATAACAGACAAGCGCTTCATGCGCCTAGCTAAAGACCAATTAATACTCATGGACCACAGTAGGAGGGGTCTGTGATAGATTGGTACCGGATGGCGAATGGCTGTAAATGGTAAGCGATCGAATTTCAGACATGCCGTGAGACTTTTTTGTTAATATTTTAAAGTTAAAAGACGTCGTGCCACTTAATGCAGACAGGTCGGCGGTTGATTGACGACTTATCCTAGACTATGTTTAGACCATAACATCGACTATGTCCAATATATGAAACTTTGTTTGATTGCAAATATTACGATAGAACGTACAGAGCTACCATATGACTAGTTTTAACTATAAGACTATTTATCTCAAACAACATATATTTTACAATATTTAGATTTGCAATTTAGAGCAAAAGTGTGGTAACCGGATAAGCAAATGCCAAGAGTGATGTCAATTAACGATTATTACATATGAAGGAATGTATTTCATTTTATTTCAGAAAGCAGCTCAGTACCTCATGTGCTAACCAAAATTTGATTCATTCATCCGGTTAGCGTTATTCGGATCACAAAGTGAAACCATTGTTTAGCGTTTGTCTATATCATGAGCGTTCGATACAGTAGTCTTCTTATCAAATGGATCCCTGATCCTTTGTCGACATCCACATGTTCTACGCATATTTATTAACAAGAGCAAGAACTGCTGTATAATAACTACAAAAGACAACTTTGTCAGTTACATTTTTACTATACTGTTGTAATGTGTTACATTACGTAAACACATTTTATCGTAAATTATATATTATATCGTTGAACAAAACAAAATATATGAAAGGAACAATACAAAAAGATAAATGGAATTTATTGGCCAAATGGCGGAATACAATTTACACCAGACTAGCACTAGAATAAATAATACCTCAGCTATAGACTAGCACTACAACTGAG
Organism: Dreissena rostriformis; assembly: GCA_007657795.1. NCBI lineage: Eukaryota > Metazoa > Mollusca > Bivalvia > Myida > Dreissenidae > Dreissena > Dreissena rostriformis. Next base: position 33,948 of record VMBQ01010743.1, on the reverse strand, counting down.
GCATGTCGCGGAGGCGACCGGAAGTATTGCCCTTAATATAGCCCTAACCCCAGTTGCACTATTGATTTAGCTTCTCGTTTATGCAATCATCGCCACCAGATAATTCACCACATCAAATGCTATTTCGCAAGAGCTCCTCAACGGGCTCACATTTATTTATGCAATTCCTATATTCGCTAAGGCCACCGCAAGCGGACAAATGAATTCTCGGTACGCCGTACCATAGATTGTCCAGTGCAATATATAGTTAAATATGCGCAATGCCACACTTATTTCAAAAGCCAAAGAGAGCTTTTCCAGGTACGCCTAAGCACGCCGTGCCTTCGAGCGAGTACTAGAACACCCATGCTGTACCGAAAGTAATTTTGAAAGCATTCCTGTCACCTTCACACAGACTAGCAATAGATGACGACCCCATGCTACTTTTACCTCCCTCGGGAATTTCCACCTAAATGACATACAGTCAAACCTGTCCCAGAGACCACCTTTTGATAGAAACCACCTGTACATAAAGACCACAACGATTTCTTCCCAATCCATTCAATTCCTTTCAATCGACATTGCGAATAAAGACCACCTGTGAACAAAGACCACAATGACCAAATCCCTTGAGTGGTCTTTATTGACAGGTTAGACTGTATAAGAATGAAGTATCAAACATATAAAATCAATAAATAATGGCATAAAAGTTATGATGCCAGATCGTCCTAGATCCTAAGATCTTACTGTTGTGGTAAAAACAATAGTTTCACGATTTGCGAGAGACGCATATATTGTGGCCGCATGTGCACAGAGTTTTAAGAGAATCTTGAATTTCCAAAAGCAAGTACAGTTATACAAAACTTCTGTTCTATACTAACAAATATAATTGATGCGCATGCAATCTTATTTTCATCATGTGCATAAATTTATGCTCAGGTAAAATCTGTACTAAATATTCCGTAAATTTTGTTAAAGAAAAAACCGCATTACGATAAAGCATCAACTACAGTTTTAGCCATATATTCATCACAAGAAAAGCAGCCGCCCACGAAAACCTCCCTTTACTTTTATATGATTGGAATACCCTACCTAGGAAGGAACGTGGGGCACGTAGCCATGCACTTTGACCATTCTTCAGAATATCGGAATTACGGCCTTTATCCGAGCATGTTCATAGCATCAAACAACATATGTATACAATATACATATAAACATGTTCTCATACAAAACATGAATTTAAATTTGATGTTTCAACGTTGATGCCTTCGCGAGAACAGATTTCTATCGCTATTTATTTCTATAAATAGCAATATACAAAACAAACTTGCAAACCGGTTCGTTTTCTCATGTCAGTCAGGACAAAAGTACTCCGCTATACGATGTAACGCGGAGTACTTATAATATCTCACACAATTATGCGGCAAAAAACCTATTAAGACACATTCATTTCGTTTCAAGAAGGCACAAATCTAATAAAAATAAATATGATCAAATTAAATGGCGGCCTTCTTGAAATATATAATTCTAGCCACATCTGTCAAAATCAATAAAAACTATTGTATTAAACTGTCTTGAACATTTGTAACGATCCATTTGAAACATGCACTGTAAAGATAAAAACAATAGCAAGTGATTGGTATAATTTGAATAGTTTTTAAAACAAATTTAGGTTAATTAAGGGTGCACTATCCGTAAACAACAAAGATCACATATACATGATTAAATGTATATGTATTGTAAAGTCCAAAGTAAAAGTAATTGCATTCATTCCCTATCAAATTGCCCTCCACATTTACACATAGCTGTGCAGCTTAAATCTGCTTAAACACACTTGCAACGTCCTCGGCAGCCATTTGCACTTTTGCATCCACATCTGATGAGTTCAGCACAAAACTCGGACGCTTGCTGTAAGGTTGTCCGGAAAGGTTCCCACTGTCCATCTTTGTTGCGCTTCCAACCCCAGGAGTTAGGTGGTTGGGGCTCTTGTTGTTCGTTAAGTGACTTTCCACAGCAAAATCCTGCTGGAGAGAGCTTGGTGGGATATTATCGATTGTACGCCCGTTTCGAGTAAAAAGATCTATTCCTGCCTCATCTACGGCTTTGCACTCACTGCTCCTGTCATACAAGAAAAACAACAAAACGTTCAATGTTTGAAGTACATTCATTGATGCAATCGATATCTGGCTTATCACTCAATGTTTCGAAATATGTAGTTACTTCATCAAAGACCGACCATGTTTCCCATGGAGTCTTCTTTCCACGTTTAGAAAAGGATGACCCTTGGTCACAGCCGCTAAAGGCATCGAAGAAAAGAAGTGCAATTGACTTGGAAGGTCCCAAATTGGCAGCGATTTCATGAACTGGTATGTATCTAATTGTATTGTGATTACCGACTCCAAATGCTATCCACACGGTAAGTATGTTCAGTTTATGCACAATCGATATTGAAATGACAACAACATCAGTATCTACGGTTCTGATCATTTTTTGACGCATACAAGTTTGTATTGCATACTTAACGTGTGACATAATGCGCGTGTCTGCCTCTTCATGTTTACACTGTGATATTTGACTTGTATCCTTGCTTGGGCAATTGCATACAACTTCCATTCTGAGTGTCGATACCACTATCATGTCATCGGTTGCGTTAAATGTCGATAACTGTTCTGCTAGGTAAATTACTCCTTCTTATTGTCATTAATGCGAAGAAAGGATTCCCAGTTTCATAGAATGGCTGAATCTGCCTGAACACGCCTTCTTATTCCTTTTCCAAGCCTGTCACGAGTTGAAGCTTTCAAACTGTAATGGCGATATTCATCCCATACAACATCAACTCTGCTACACGTCTTCAGTTGGTTATCAATATAATGTAGAAAAACGTTTTAGGCATATTCTTCGAACGTCTTGTAGAATCTTGGCTTCAGCATATTGACAATTACAGCTCCGTCTAAGATCAAAGCTTCTATCTCAGGACTTTCAGTTTGTGATGTGATGATCTTCTCTAGACGCACTAACAAACCTGACTTTGAACCGAGTCTCAGCTGACCGAAATTGTGAAAGAGAAGGTAGATACGCTTGATGCTCAAAAAGAAAAGAATTCGTCAAGATTATCGTTACGAATCTGACAAGAGACATACAACTGAGAAAGTTACGAACAATTTTGTTTCAGTGAACTAATTTGCTGTTTATCCATTGTGACAACCTTGGATTCTTTACGACTGAATCGATGTAATTTGTTTTATTTATGGGATCAGACAGTGGTTGAGTTCAATTGTCCTATCTGTCCCGTATAATTATATTCCTGGGATTGATTCTTCCCAATCTGTTTAATATTTCGTATTGTATTTGCAATCTTCAGATCAGCAATGTCACGCGTGCCTAGGACTTAAAGGTCCTCACATTCTTCCAAAAATGGATTCCGATTTCTTTTAGAGTATTTGTCATCGGTTGAACTTGTTTAACAAATGAATTCTGTTTACTTTTTACTTGCTCATGTTCTATGTCCGTCCCTTTAGTTTGTTCTTGCTTGATACGTTTTTGTGAAATCGCAACCTCATTGACAACACGAGCCATTTCTGGACCACATACCATCCATTGTTGAGATGCATTCTCTGTAAGCCCGATAGCTCCACCTTCTCCCTTCACTAATTTGTTGTTTTGCTCATGAGCATGGTCGATAGCTATTGCAGAAAATGCGTGGAGAGTTTTTTGTTCAATAAAATGACCCTTCTTGAATTCTGTCGCTATCATATCTCGCACATGAATATGGAGCCAACGAGCGTAATTTGGATTGTTAAAAGCTAAGAACCAGGGAATTAACATGGTAATAAATAATGTATACAGCTCAGAATTTCCCTCTCGTAGAGACCTGACAAAGATAAGAACTATCAGTTCAAACTTCAATTTAAGTGACCAGACTTTGAACAGTGAACTTTCCATTTCTCTTCTTTTTTTCCACTCCTCAAAACTGAGACTATTGACCCTTTATCATTGACACTGTCTAAGAATTGAGTATAGGCTTTATGCATCAAAATATGTAATAAGCAAACAGTTATCTGGTGCGCATGTCTGGTTCTAGTTACATGTGATGTCATAAGGAATAAGTCTGCTTTACCGGCAGATGCAACACTAAACCGACTTAAGATTCACCCAGCCACTATCCTGTAGCCAATGCCCAATCGTTCTCAAAGCAGCAATCTCTATATGAAGACCACCAAACATCACTACAAAAAAAGATTCTCTCCGTATCTCTCGGGCCAAATCCATTGATTGCTTTTTGCTAGGGCATAATGTGGCTGATCACGTGCCATTACAAGTATTTGTCCTGGATTAAGAAACACACTATTTGATAATGGTCATTGAGTGCCGAATCATTGCAGCAGACTTTGCCTTTTCGTGAAACAAGGGTAATACGGAACTTATGTCCAAAGAAATGGCCTTAACCAAATGACTCTGAGATAAATTTGCATGGAAGGCAGACCATGTCATTGTATCCTTGTCTCTATCATCACTTTTTTCGATCTCCTGGCGTCCATGGTTGAGCCACCTGTAAATTAGCAAGATTAAGAACAATTAAGCATACATATAAACATGTATATGTTCAGAGTTTTGATGCTAGATCAAGAATTGCGTTATCAAAGCAATGGTAAGTGCTACATAGATATAAAATGTATGTTTGTATTCGTGTGCGAAATGGCTATTTAGCACATACGTGAAGTTATATGCGCTAGTGTTATTTATATACTACATGCTATTATATAAATTATAAGCTCTACTCATAAGATATACCTATACTCTAAGTCTTGTGCATCACTGAAATGGTCTGAATGGATCATCAATGGTCCTTCCAAAAGTGGTACAGCGGGTGGAGAATGACAGGTGGTACTATTGAGTATCTTTCTGGTAATGGTTTTATATTGTCTCTTTTCAGGTTTGCATTGATAAAGATCCCTTCTCTAGGTTATCAACTTCTGGGTGTTGAAATAGAGAAATCGCTGTTTTATACAATGATCCTTTAGCTGTAGTGGAGCTTGGATTGTGGTCAATAATATCAATTGCTCCGGTTGTAAATATATTGCCACAAAGTTTCGCTGGACACATAACATCATCATTTTGAAATCTGTCACAAATAGAATTTCCCATAGCTGTCGATATATTCATCACTATGTCATATGATATGCTGAGTCCTAAACTGAAAAGTTTATCAACAAGATCCTTTTTTCTTGTTTCTGCGTGGATAACCATTCTATTGGCAATGGAGGCTTTCTATACGAAGAATGGTAAATTGCATCTGCATCTTTTCAACGACGTATTGCAGAGTTGAACTGTAATAGCTATGAAATGGTAAGTATTGATTTCGATTTGACAACATTACTAGAATGAGTCTCTATGCTGGGTCCTCTTAGGATCATTTTAACTTATGAAAGTTAAGTTTGTGCAACTGATTCTTGTTGGCATCGTTCATTGAATGTTCCTGTAAATCAATACGTAGAGTATTCAGCATATTTCTTCTCACTATATTTGCTGCTTTTGCTAAGATTATACCTTCATCATCGTAATTACAAGATGTTGCCTGCTGGAGAACCTCGCCAACATCTTCTTTAAAGACTAAAAGAACATCTCTCCCTTGCTTATGGGCTTGTAAATCTGGTAAGGCAGCCAATATCCTATTTTTTCAAACGTGTTGCATTGACACGACCTTCAACAAATACGCCTAAATGTTCAAGACGCTCGGTATATAGTTTTTGCAAGTCTATCAGCATCAATATACCAATAACCAATCTACCAATTCGGCAAGAACGAGTCCATGAACGACCGATTCCTGACGTTCCTCCCCTGTTTTTGGAACATGTTTTCGTGTCCTGTTATAAAGATTTATCAAGCAGGTGGTATGATATTTCGCCTCCTGTGATATTAGATCACCAGCACTTAGTTTAGCTAAAAGAACTCAAAATGGCCGCTATTTAAGATGGCCGTCGTATTTTTGCCAATTGAATAAGTTTATTGATTGGGGATATGATGAGAGGTTTGTATACCAAATTTTATTGAAAAAGAAGAACAAATATATGTGTTATGATTTTTTGAAGATTTTTTACGACCAAATTATGGCCTCCATTTTTAAAATGGCTGCCAAAATCCTCCATTTTTATTTGTTCACATGGGTCCATATCCGAAATTAATTGTTATAACCTTATCTTTATTTCTGCAAAGTTTCATGCTTTTATCATTTTCTGAACAATTTTTGCACAAATCGACTGGACTAGTTAGTCAAGTTTCTTACTTATTACGTTATTTGCTTCCTATTGCATTGTCAACATGTGGGTTTTTGTTTGAAAAGAGACAAAGTATAGTCGGTTTAAAATGTGCTGATAATGAGGAATCACGTTTTTAAATCATAGGAGGGGGATCTTGTTGTTCTGTGTAACTAGTCCATGTTTTCCAAGGTTTAACTTGAGTTAAGGTAGTGCTGAAAATAGGAGTTGTCTTTAATTTTTCTGTTATTTTATATGTAAAGTTTTCAAATGGTATAATTTAGATATTTTTATTTATATTATTTTAATATATTGACGTTTTTATTCTCATTTACAAGGCAGGGATGTGTTGAAATTTGACACTTTGAATCAAATTGATTTTAACGCATGTCTATAAAACCGATATGCTTAAAGTTACGTAATAGAAACTACTCGTGCTTGAAGCATTGGTATTTTGAGCAAAAACTACAATATTACGTGTCTTGTGTTTTATCACGAGGTACACCGATGAAGCCATCCTGTAAGCGATGTATTCCCAAGTAGGATTCAGACTCGTATACTTATTGTTTGCAGAATGTTAAGAACAATCTATTAGCCCCGAATGTTCACAACGACTCATATAAAATATGCATAACATGGCGACGAATACACTCTAACGTATTAAATATTAAATACCGTAAGAGCACTTACTTATTTTATGAAAAACTGACATATACATAAAGGATATCACTCCGAATAAGAACTGGCTGGTCAGGGATTAGTGCTTGCAAAACGTTTGCACACTGAACAACTTTTTTTAAGAACTGTTTTTAGTTGGTATTGGTACCGTTTGCTCTTACATTTGTGTAGTTTGAAGCATTTCCTTTGCATATTAAAATTCGTTCATTAGCATATTAAATGTAGTGTGGTTTAAATAAAATAATTACAGTATAAACTAGTTGGATTTGTTTGGCATGTAACAATAGAGGTGTACTTTTACTAACATAATATTTTATATTGAATATTGATTTGCTGTCCAGAAGTGATTCGCGTTAGAAATCACAAGCCACATTATGTTGTAGATATTCACCAAGAAGTGTATTCTTTACCCTACAATGCAACCTTAAGAATTCATCATGCAGAATGTGTATCAACACCCCTGTATTAAATTAGAATAATTGTTCGACCATATCATGTGGATGTTAACGTCGTGTTGCACAAGTCTTTGTTAAAGTTCTTGCATTACGTTTCCATGACGGTTTTGGTAAACTGCGCGTGCATGGATGACTCTTATAGGTAGGTTAAATGAAATCAAATACCGTATTAGTTGCAAAAAGTATCTCGGCACGTTCAATACGTTTATTTGATTTAATTTGTATTGTAGAAATTTTGACTGTTGTTAATGCGACATCACCGATCATAATTATATTTAAATAACTTTATGATTTTCTTAAGTATTATTGATTTAATCATCTATTGGAAAATCACAGAATGAAAATATCACGCCATCATGCTGTCAGCTACGACCGGTACAATGGAAGAAAAAACTCATTGAATATACATTAAAGCTAAAAAACAACAAATCTTTACGTGTACACAACTTAAAAATTTACAATGTATCCGTTATTGTGTATGTTATCTAAGCTAATGTATTAACTATTATGAGCTTGTAGTACTGTATGGAACTGTGTGGGGATTTTGTTTTATTCAGTGCCTGCAGAACAC
>VMBQ01010743.1:0-24603 GCA_007657795.1 Dreissena rostriformis | reverse complement strand
CAGACAGACAGACAGACAGACAGACAGACAGACAGACAGACAGACAGACAGACAGACAGACAGACAGACAGACAGACAGACAGACAGACAGACAGACACTTGTTTTCTGTCACGTTAATAGGTATAACAACATAACATTACATAGCACAGAAATAGTCATGTTAGAATACAAATACAGATATACACAGTCGATGGCAAGAACACGCAAGTTTTGTCAAGGCGGTACTGAAATTTACTAAACAGTATTATTAAGAATCGATTGTGGGTTGGTATAAAATAATATATCTTTTTCTTAAATCAGTGAAGCAGCAGCATGTAAATATAAAATGGTATTCATCTTCTAAATCAAAGTCATTACAACATAAACAATAACGTTCATTTCGTGGTATGTTGTTCGGAGCGTATCTGCCATAATCAAATGCGGTTTTTCAAATAGCGTAGGCGTGGATTTGTGATATTGATGGAATTACCCTACTAAATCATCGAGAAGAGCTAGATATTTGACGATCTGAATATTCGACTTCTCTGTTGTCACTTCGGACATGAATACATATTTATATGCAATATATGGGAACACCAAAAAATAACATCACATCAATCCGTCTTGTTTCATAGGCGGAAATCACGTAATGATCAAACGAACGTCAAGATGGCGACGTGCGTGTCAAAACGGTTGTTTCGCCGTTTATAAATCTGTATGTGTTGTATTTAATGTTTGAATGCCGCCCACTCTTCAACTATATAAACAAAAAAGTGTTTAGCGTTTAATTTGTTTTATTATTCGCTCTAAATCTCGACTTCATTTGCTGTTTATTGGCGACCGACAATTGCGGTAAAGAAATGGCTATATACGTCATATCCGACAATACAGAGGACTAGCCCCATACCGGTGTTAAGAGAAGATGTTTTTTTTTACAAGGATACACTCACAATAAACAGGTATTGTAGACCATGTGCTGGAATTGATCTCGCTGTGTTGGTGTTATACATTAAACAAGTCGCAACTTACCCAAAAACTATTACTACATTGCGTCTTGTGAATATATTGTACGATGAATGTCGATGATGCGTTTGTTGATCTTACCAATTTTTGCTATAATAACAATACAATCTATTTAATAATAGTCTTAATACTTGTGTGCTATATATTAATATTTGGGTATCGGTAGGGCACATTATACAGCCAGGAAACTTCACGTGCGAACTAATGGTTCTGAATACACGTCACAACAGTCAGAACTAGGGTAGTTCACGCAGCCATTGCGATAATGCGTAAAGACACGCCACAAAACTATACAGGCACAAACCGTCAAGTGAGCACTTACAAGTATTACCTTAACTGTTCTGGTTAAACTTGTCACCGAGTTCAAAAGTCATATTTAATTGATTAAGTTTTGATGTGAATCTGCATTTAATCGACACATGGTTTGTTTTATTTTGTTATATGATTGTAATTTCCGAGTATATATAACAGGCAGACACGCATATTTTATTTTATTTTATTATTACAAGTGTTGGGTTATGTGTTGTTTTCTGATGTGTATCTCTTGATAAACGTTGAATATATCCAACATTTCTGATCCAGAATGCTGTTTTTTTACTGCGACGGACAGATAAATTAAAAACACGTCGAATTAGTATGTTTTTCATATAACTATTTTGTAATTTCTTTTGAAGCATAAATGTTTTCCACACATACATATATCTGAGTGCAACTATCGATATTTTACATAACACAATCTACAAATAAACAAAGAAGCATTTTGTTAAAATAAGTTTTTAAAAGTTCTATCAACTGTACGGCTTGATCGCGTTAAAATGAAAATTGAATTGTCCATTGATCTATCCATTTGTCCGCTTGTCTGCCCTTGAATGTCAATTTATGCATACTGAATTTGTATTACTTGATATTGTATTGAAAACGTTGATGTATAAATGATCTCTTATACATTATAAATGTGATTTAAATTTTTGATTCGGAGTTAATCTCATGTAAATTTATCTATGGAATTTAAAACTTTGATATAATGTTAGAGTGTTCTATGGGCAACCGATATTATCTGATTATGGTAAGAAGATAATTCGACAAAAACATTGCAATAATAACTTGATGTCTTAAACAAATGTAATGTTTTACTCTTGTGTTTTCACTCTAACAAATGTATGATGCTTCTGAATCAACACCCCTTTCTGTTTAAACACATATTTAATTATATCTTGTAAATGAAGTGACGAATGAAAATAATGGCTCTTTTTTGTATATGCTACTACAACAGGTGATATCAAGATCATTAATTGTAAACACATGTAATTATGAATTAATTTTGCAAAGCATACACAATACGATTAATACGAATAAGGCGAAGGGAAATTAAAAGTGATAAAACACTTTCAATGTCAAAGTATTTGGATGGATATAAATGGACGTTCTCTCCGAGATAGAGCTAAAACGACTCTATACTAAAATTAACTATTTCAACTATTGTGTAAATATCAGGTGAAATGTTCCAACCAAGACATAATTATAAAATGGACATTTTTGGTATTTGTCAAACTGCAACATAGAATTGTAGACGTTGCATTCTCTGGTAAAGAAAATAAACATAATATATATGACGTGTTTCACAGTTATGTAACATACTTTTACATTGGACGGATGCAGCGATACACAAACTGATGTTTTGATCACCGATTAAAAGAGAACACACTACAGTGACCATCAAAAAACACAACGTTCACATTCTATATCATATTCATCTAGAGAAACTCTAAATTGATAATCTACAACTTTTGGATACTGGTTTTTATTATATACCTACCAAAGCGTATTGTGTTAAGCGCTCAAATACAATAAACGGTATTCGCTACTATCGCACGATTTCACACATCCCACTCGACTGAAACAAGTTGTCAGAACATCATACTAGCGTCATGTTCTGTCTTTTTTTGTTATAGAAATATCATATGAATATATTTTTGGGTACAAAGCAATTTGCAATTTTTAACCGTTTAATCTAGCAGAAAGCTTGCATGAGTATAAGCATTTACGATTTTGTTAATCAACAAATCTCATTCATAGCACAATATGCATTGAAAGACAAGCTACTGTAATCAGTCAATTTATATCAACAATGTCATCTTTCATGTTCACACGTGTTAATACAAAGTCCATATGCCGTAAGGGTCTGATTGCATTTCGTCAAGTTGTCATATTTATTGGCAGTCTATGATCCTAGTGATTTATATGTGAACTATCAACACAAAAGATCAACGATCAATTTATTTAGAAAGGCTTGCATACACCAGTGAGTAATACATGATTTCAAATGAATTTCCGGAGATTGGATGTGTTTGATGAAAGACCACATAAACCATTAGTGGCGTTGGTTGACATCCAAAAACAAATGGCATACCAAACGTCCCGAATTCAAAATGGTTGGAAACGAATCATTAATACGCTATAAATCTTAGGCGTGCACAATAGAAATAGCACATTATTATTTATTTTATTTGGTGTCTTGGTCTTGCAAAGAATCAGTAAGGACCTTTAAAATACTGCAACGTTGGTCATACTCGTTCAAAATTTTGACGTATCCATCAATAAAATACATACGGGTAGTGCCTTTGTTAGTTTAGCTACTATACGGCGCCCAAAACGTATTCAATATAATTTCATTTATCATAAGAATTCCTTTTGTGCTGAAGAGAGCTCTTTTGCGATAATACTGCTTATAACAATATTTGAAGGCCAAACACATTGTAGATATGCATTCAACTTTGACGTTGTAATTTTGTGCAGAATTCTGAAGTTAACATGTCGTCAACACATAAATAAAGATAATCATCAGTTTTCAGCATACATATTCGTGCACATTTTGATTTTTTTTTTTCTGTTTTTTGTTTAGATATAGACATAATTTGATGGAAATGCAATCGAATTTTGAATATTTTACATGGTAATCTACAAATAAGGTTTGTAAGGTCCATCCTAAAATAATGAAGATCATTTATATTACAATTATTATTTGAATACCCCTTTATTTCCGTTCAAAACCGTACGTTATATTCGATATTTCATGCCATCTATTGCGAGGTCATTGAATAGTTATGAATTATTAAGTATATAAAGTAAAACTAAAAATATCCCTGAGTGATTTTACATAATACAGCGGAATAGCTTTCGTTGGTATTATATATGTCACATACACATAAACTGAAATGTACGCTGCACTAGCATGAGAGAAATATTATTATACAATGCGGTCCGTAATGTATGGCAAATAATGACACAAATTAAAGGCACTTGACCTGACACATACTACACCTGAGCAAACATGAACACAACTGGGATCAACGCCTTTGACAAATCTAATTAAAATTGACCTTTATATTGACCTTTATTGTAAACTTTTGTACGATACATGCTTGGGACCACATATAATAATTCAATTACACACACACACACACACACACACACACACACACACACACACACACACACACACACACACACACACACNACACACACACACACACACACACACACACACACACACACACACACACACACACACACACACATTCACACACACACATATATTTATATATAGTTACATCATTTGATACGATCCCGTCTTAATAAAAAAATGTGCACCAATGCATACCTATTCCTAAACACCCTACATCAACGGACTTCATTACATACGTTTCATAAAACATAATGTTTGATAAAGGCAACAGCTTATCATTGCTGGTAAAAATATAAAGCAGCCCCGCAGAACTGATTTATTTGAAGTAAGACTGACAAAAACATTAGTTGCGTCGGTTCAAATAAAAGGCGGCGCATTGCAAGTAAGGGCTTGGAAACCCATCATCAATTCACTAAACATCTTAGGCGTGCATTGTATAACTTATGTTATAATTATTATTAAACAGCGGATTCAAATTATGTTATTGCAAGGAATTTGCTTTTGACTGAAACAGTACCGTAGAGCATACTAAACCAGATAATCATGTCTAGACTCAGAAAGTATTCTTGCTCAGAAATGGATGCCAAATAAAAGGCATTTCATGACCAATGCATGCAACAGTAATTAGGTGTCAGCCAAACAAATTCTGTTTGCTAACAAGTCGATTAGCATTTGAGTAATAACCATAAATCATAACTTGCTTAGGATGTTTACTCGGCTGAAAAGAAGCTAAAGTGTAATGGATGCTTATTTAATGTTTTTCTTATTCCATCAATAAAACACAGTAGTATTACATTTATTTTCGCAATTTGGTCTAACTGGTGCACTAGGTAATCATATTGGTTTTCTTTTTATTGCGTAAAAAGAAAGCAGCTTATGATACTGAAGAAAAAGAAAAAAAAAAGAAAAAAAGAACGAGATTAAAAATGAAGAAAAAAAGATAAATGAGTAAAAGATAATGTTGATGATGATGGTTGTAGGGATGGCAAAGAATAAGATGATAATGATACTGATGAATTAGTTTATGGAAGCCAACAATATTTATGAAGCTTTTGTGAAATTGGATTTTTTTTATCTTGCCAATTTCGATTAGCTTAAAATCATAACAAGACCAATATCGTTTTTCTCGACCAATTCAGAATTAGCATTATATTGTTATTATAACATGCGAATGATTTAATTGCATAAATCCTCTTAATATTATTATAAACATACATTTAGAAAGAGGGAGAACGTATGTCGTAAGAGTTATGTCTTTTGACCTTTTGGACATTAATAACGTGCAAATAAATGAGTCTCTTCTGCTTGTTAGCAATCATTTTGTTTAATATGTTTTTGCATTCTTCCTGTTCTCGGTAACAGTGTGTCTACATTTTCAGCATTTTGATAGCTAAACAGCTTCTTAGTAGTTTTTACTGCTCATATTTTTGCTGCTCATTACTATTTAACTATTGTAACGGGCCTGTAAAGCAACTCAAGCTGAGATACATCGTAACATGATCACATAAATGCTGTAATAAAAAAGGATATGACGTATGGTGTTTGCAATTTCAAAGCATTGTTAACATTGATGCACATTAATTGGTAAGTTTCTTATAATGTGTTGCAAAATCTCATTATATTTTACCTAAGAATTGTCGGTAGCTATAATGCATTATGTAGTACATGTTTCACGTTTAAAGCCTGAACAGGTTTAAAGCTTACACCTTCATTTTTATTATTGAAAATGAAACTGCAAAAACAATTTTGTAATGTACTTCAATAATTTAATAACAGTTGTTTTGTGAATTGATTTCACAAAGGTTGTTGATATCGAATTCTAATTGATGTATAATATTTAAGCAGTGGATTTAAATGATTGGATGATAAACACAACATTTACTGATGAGCATATAAAACATATATTGACAGCTGTCGTTTGGGTTATTGCAATTGAACTCATCCTTAAATTGTCGACACTCGAAGATCGAAGAAAATCCATTAGTGCAACATGTTGTCCTGATACATCGCGGAACTTGATGACAATAAACATTTGATTAAATACTATAGAAGATTCTTCCCTTAATCGATTTCAGCAGAACGTTAAAACATATATATATACTCATCGTACTATGTCTTGTTGTAAAGTCGAATTTTACTTTCATATTCAATTGGGTTAATCCAAATTGGTAATACATATACCAACCAGCATGCAAAATTGTAAAAATAAATAATCAGGAAAGTTTCTTTATTGGATGCAATCCATTCAGTACAATACCCTCAAGCTATTTAATATGTCATGTATTAAGTATCAGCAATAAGAATGACTTGACAAGAATTAAACAAATATCCACATGTGATCATGTGAATGACTTGGAGTATAGCCCCATCTGCATGAAATTGGATATGCATCAATCAATACGCATTTGAAAAAATTCCATGTGTAAATTATATTTCGTACTAGTATTTCTCCGGAAGAAGCTTTACATGTATGGATCATTATATATTTTGCATTAAAACAAAATAACTTAAAGACAACACCAACCTTTATGTTACTGGTTAAAATGTCACCGCATGACCGTTCATTCAATGCTGATGATTTAAAGGTACCTTTATGACAACAAATCGGTCATTTTGGAAATATGCACAGCATCAGCGATTTCAATTATTACTTTGGAAAAGTATTGTGTCTCACTAAATACATAATATTGTTATTGGTTTGATACACGCATAAATATAAAACTGAGAAACGTTCGCAACCTTCAAAGCAAGCTCTCGGCATATGATCACAGACGCGCTGCAACAATACAATTGTTACTGCATGTTTTTTTGGTATTTCGAAGAATTATTTAGATAACTGCACAATTATCGTTATCAATTATGTTTTTGTTATAACATTATACACTTTTATGTGAACGTGCAAAGTGTATTATGTATATGCTCTATAAATAATTGACTTACATTTTAGACCACGTTTTAATCAAAAGATACTGATATTAAAAACAGTCGTTAGTAGCAATACAATACAATACAGACGACTGTGTTAAACGTCAACCTTAACGTGAAGTCTCTGTTCTGAAATACTGGAAGCTGGAAAAGTATATTATGCTATTATTACAATGATACAAATATACATAATTTGCGACCAAAGAACTTGTTACATTTGTATTAAATTAAATATTTTTTACGACAGTACTGATACGTTATTTCTACCATTTCCTTCTTAAGAACAGTTTATCCATTGATTTAGGTTTACGTTAACAGTTCATAATGTCGCTAATAATATATGGATAGGAATGAATTTATTCTAAGTATCATTGTTTGAATTATGAATCGCTACTGGTCATATATATAATTACATCTTTTGGTCCTGCAGCTTCTGAATATGATGACATGGAAGTAAACGAAGAAGAAGATTAACAATTGTTCAGTGAAAAAAAATACAACCTAGACATAAAACTGTTTAAAATCACATATTTTATTTCTGAAATAATGACATTCATTCGATTTTCGTATATGTTTTTATATATAGCTGTGCTGCATTTATGTGGTACATGGCTTCCTCAATTGTTATCGGATTGATTCACATCTTAATTGTACACCCAGCATTCAACCCTGGGTAACAGACGCCAACTTCAAAGCTAGCTGATCATGTATCGGTGAATAATCACAGTCGAGCTGCAATATTAACATTGTTTACCGTACAATATTATTAGTTCAAAGCATTGTTTATTCCAATGCACATTTATTGGTATTTATTTAGATCAAAAACAGGTGTAATAACTTTGTATCTTACTTGGTCTGTTTAAAAGCATGTGATTTGTTTATATTTGTTTATATTCGCTGAAAACAAAAATGTTATTAAAACCCAAAACACAAGGGTTTCGTGAGAAGAAGAAAATAATCAACTAGTAATGTGTTTAATCGCGTAACTGTTCAGAAAAATACTTATAAAAAAAAACAATGCAGTGTACATTGAGCTTGAAACCCGTTATTGACACACAAGTCAACTTAGGTATTGAATTTCAACTCTTCATAGGATGCTAACATTAATGGAAGAACGTACCTAAACGCATATATTAAATCGAGGTAAATAGCAAAGACGCAATCATTTCATTAAGGGCACACACATATTTGACATCAAATTATTATTTTAGCTTTATGAAGTTCTAATTTCAAATAATCATCATTTTAGAAAGCAAATTTACTGAATTACTGAATGAAGACTTGACACATTATTATCTCCAGGTCACACTGTAATTGTTTGTCAAACAAGTTTTGCCTGAATTCGTACGGTATAGTGGTATTTCAAATCGTTCTAATATTCACAACTGAATGTCATGTTCTACTTATTATAAAGTTGTTGGTTAAAATCATACGAACTACTTGCCTGTTTATTGAATGAAACAGTGTACACTTCTTAAATTTACCATTACATATAAAAGTATGTTGACGTTAAACAAATAACGTTGACGGCAATACTTGATTAAGAAAAGTAAAGTTTTGTGACAAAAATGCCCTGAAAATATTATTATAAAAAAATATAGCCATATTAATCGCACAGGGTTCAAACAAATATAATGGATATTGCAGAGCAAGTATGCTTCGTAAAGTAGATTATATCACACATCAACATCAGAATGCTTATCACGTTATAACATGCTATTGTTATCAACACAGTTGTTTGATGTGCTTACATTCCATTAGTTTATTATTTCTTATAATGAAACAACACCGCGAGGAAAACCTGGTCAGTGTTATGCTCTCCGGTGGTATATGGAGAAATATCTATAAATTCACTGTTTCAAACAGTGAAAATGTACAGTCGAAATCATCGAGTGAAAATTATCGATAATTGTCATTATTTACCAGAACTTTTTGTATGGCAAAAATACAAAAATAAATCATGTGTAAGCATACAATAAAAAGATAATGTGTTGGATTCGGTGGAATATCGATTTTAATTCTCTCGTGATCATAGACAAAATTTATTTTCACTCGTTGTGCGCATCTCTAAGAAAATAGTATTTTCTATGATCAATCGTGAATTCAAATCGATAATCCACCGAATTCAACAAAAATCCTCTTTGTATCACATGCATTGTTAATTTGACAACGATACAAACAGAAGATCAATTTATTTGACCACTTTTTTATGTGTTCAATTATGATATAGTCTGCTTTAAATACTGCAATCGTGCACTATAAAATTGCGTCATTTAACTGGTCGTCGTTGCGACAGTCATTTTTTACCAGATATTTAATGATCATATATAAATGAATCATTAAAATGACGATTATGATAAAAAACGTTGACAACTTTCGAAAGAAACTTACATTTTTGTTGTATCGGAACTAGTAGCACGCGCGCAGTTTAATTTTGCAACATCACCCTGTTGTTATTTGACAATAACAAAAGACTGAGCTGGGCCGGACGTCTATACTTGACACGCTTTTGACATAACGGCCCGATGGTCTTAAGCCCGAGGGCCATTATGTGGCTAGGGCCTATTATAGACGCCCGGCCTAGCTAAGCCGTGTGTTAGCGTTTATATTACATATCGTAACACCTTCACTTTAATTTATTACAGAACAAGCTTTCCGTAATTTTAATTGCATTCAATTGATCTCGCAATTTATGACATATCTCGTGTGACGTAAATTCTGCGACAAAACACACCAGTTTACGCTAGATGGTCTGGATTTTATGGACGACGATTCGGACGTGGTTGTTTATTTAACAATAAAATATTGTTAAAAGTATCGAACAAATCCAAAACGTATTTCGGATTGTATGTCTGTCATGCATAACTGGAAACTTCTATAGGAATAAAGAAAATATATTTCCGAAAAGTCATTCGATTTAGTAAATCGTTGGTCAGAATGGTTAGCATTGAATACAAACGTTTCGAACAAAAAGAGTGGTTTAAATAAATGTTTAGGTGAATGAATGGAAGAACGGAAAAAGAAGATGCATTTAGTTGTTATTGTACAGTTTTAAAGACTGGATTAACGTTGTCATTGAGGTAAGCGTTTCGGTCTTAATTGTGTTAATTTTGATGCTTCGTGTTAAATTTCAAAGAGTGTCATTAATCTTATCTTCAGTACGGTTTTAGTTGCAATCGATAGAATAATTATTCCACTTGTTTGCTGCGTTTGATTAAAATTATTTTCAATTCTTTAGAAGATGTGTGGCATAATTAAATTTGTCATTGAATGTGGAAAATTCTTTGAAATCTCATCATAAACTAAGCTCACGACAGGGTGTGTCGTGATAGCTTTCTGAATCCTTGATGCTAATTAACTATTTACCACGAGGCAATTTGATTCACGTGAAAAATCTTATGCGATTTTGGATGATGACTTTTATACTACTTTAGTATTGTCAGTGTAGTATTACGTTTGTCGATGCTTTTGTAAAACTTAAACTTTAATTAAGTTTAATTTAATTTAACTAATTTTCTTAATAAAGTCAAAATCGATAATAATCTGTTGTTTATTACATAGGGCTGGCAGTTATGAGAACAGATAATGTGCGGAAACAACCAACTTTTCCCCTAAAGGCAAGATACGATTTTCATTCAATACACCATTTTAGGATATTTCATACAATCGAAGTAGTTTTGCTTGCACTTTCCGTCAATAAGACACAGTGACACACATTATATCATTAGTAGAAAATGCATTAGATAAATTGCTTGATACAAATGCTATTTGCAATTATTTTACCATAAGACTCACAACAATAGCACACACATCAAACTCACAAGGTATGGTCTAGAAACTCGGCATCTCAATAATCTATTGCCGTGGTCATAATTTGCTGATTAGAATACGTTTTGCAATTTCCTGCTATTTTAAACCATATTGTTCATGAATTGAGAGCGCACGATGGACGGTAACGCGTTAAATGTTGACAATAGTTATAGAAAATTACCACTCTGAAGGAATCATCTGATCTGTTAGTTAATATTTAATTAAAACTAATACCCACTGGAACATTTCAATGCGTTGTACATAGCCTGAAAAGTTGAATTGTACGTGTAATCAGATAAACATCCTTTTGTCGACACTGAATTAAACTGATACATACTATTGCTAAACGCAACATTTGCAATTACATCTTCAATTCGGGTTGTACTAATTATAATTAAAAAATAGTTTTTTTTTTCTTTTTTGCTACACTGGTCCGGTGAACTGAGACAGGGTCACACAATCGCATCGAAATGTAAAGTAGGAATTATATTACCGATTATAATGTAGTACCATTTCGATACTAATTGCAGTGGCTTCTCTCCTTTGTGAATGTTATTGATAATAAGTGAATATGTATATGACAGCTAATCAATATCAAGCAATCTTGCATCTCCCGGCTGCAATATATATCTTCTGCACTTGATTGCGTATTATAACCGTCTCAATGGGCTTGACATCAGTGCTAGAGAAATACACGTCATGATATGTTTTCTGGAAAGAGACCTGGCGCATCAGCACATGTACTATGTTTTATGTATTAATAAGATGAAATGAAGAGATGTTTGTCTCAAATCGTTTAAGTTGTTTAGCACCATATAATTGATGATGTGTTGTTACTTATACAACCATTCACGATACACTATATCACATTGTGTGTTTGTCTATATTTGGTTGAATACCATCATTGAAAAATTGTAAGCATATTAGATGTCAACAACTTCAGATTACCACAACTCATGTATTGTATAACACTATTTCAAAGCGCAAGTATTATATTTAAAATATTTGGTTTACAGGAATCCAATTTAAGCCGACGACTATTTTGTATTAACATTTTCACTCATGCTGCATTCCTAGTGTCATTGCAACGAACATCAAAAACAAACAGTTGAAACTGCAAGATCTTGCAAATTCAGTGTTAAAAACTGTGTGTACCTAAGAATTGTCGTTAGCTATATGGCTAAATGTAGAACATGTTTCATGTTAAAAGCCTGAAAATGTCTGTAGCTTAGGGTTTCGTTTTTATTATTGAAACCAATGTTATAATGTTACTTCAATAATCTTATTTCAGTTGTTGTGTGAGTAGATATCACAACGGTTGTTTATCTCTTAATATCGTGTTTCAGATAAATTAAAAAAATATTTTTGCATTGTATTGGACGTTTTGTATGATAAACAACACATATTTTGATGAGCATATGACACATATATTGACAGTTGTTGTTTGGTTTATTGCGTTTGAAATCATCCTGAAATTGTCGACACTCGAAGATCTAAGAAAATTCATTAGTGCAACATGGTGTCTTGATACATAACGGTACTTGATGACAAGAAACATATGATTAAATACTATACAGGATTCTTCCCTTAATCGATTTCAGCGGCATGTAAAAATCATTTGCAGTATTATATGAATCTTGTTATTTTACATGCAAAAAAATACATTAGTTTCGTTACAATGATATAACATATACGTATCAGTAAGCATATAACTGTGTCTTGTTATAAAGGCAAATGTTTTTCGTTCATATTGGTTTATTCAAATTGGTTATCCATGTATCCACTCGTTTGGAGTGTCTGACATACTAACATGAAATTTGAGTGACCAAGTACGATTACTTCTGATATATTGCTTACATAATTAAGACATAAATCACCAAACGAACTTTCCAGCTTCACCGTCATTGTAAGATACTAAACACTTCTTTCATATTAGTTATATGTACTTGTTTGTCAAGAAATATACTGATTTATTTATCAGAAAATTATGTATATAACAAATTGACTTTGTTTTTGCAAAATATTAAGCAACATCAAAGAATATCAATAAAAACTTTGCATCACGTAATGTTACACAAAATGCACCCCAATATGTATAATGTATAAAGTAAACATGAAACAATTCGTCCGAATTGTATTGAATTGTTATAGACCCACTTCGAAAAATAAAACCACATCCTTATTATTGTGTTGGTTATCATTACCTTTCATTCAGTTAACGGTTTGATAATCGTGTACATTTTCATTATATATACCGTCGATAACATGTTCATGATTATGATTTTGAATGAATAATGTGATTCAGATATTTTCCATGGCTATATATTGAAACAAAATAATAATTATACAAGTGTGGAAGTTTATTAATATTCACAGCTCGGAGATATTCAGACGCACACATGAACACAACTTGATGTAGTTTTGCATTCAAACTGGTAGAAAACTAATCACGAAAGTTTCTTTCTTGGATACAATCAATAGAGTACAATGCCCTCAAGCTATTTCAATATTTCATATAAATTAGTAATATTTAGTAATAAGAATGACTATGTTGCGAATAATACAACAACCAAAATGTGATCATTTATGTGACTTGAACAGTTTTTCTTCGTTGTAGTCAGCGAGAAAATTATGCACTGGATTGAATGCCAAGGAAACGCATTTCATGATAAATAAATGCCATTCGGATTTCATCGCAGTCTGGATGATATTGAATGTGCATAAATCAATAATCATTTGCATACATTCCATAAATCATTTATATTTCGTCCAGGTATTTCTATAAAAGAAGCTTTACATTAATTGATCATTAAATTTGTTATATTTTAAAAATTAAACTAAAGAACAACACCAACCTTTATGTTATTGTTTGAAATGTCAAAGCATGACTGTTTATTCAATGTTGATGATGATGTGTATAACAATTACGCTGATGTTTACATGTGTATACAGAAGACCAACAAGAATAACCCGAACACAAATTGTAAGAATAAGATGAATAAAAGATGCTGATTATATTTTATTGGTGATAATGACAAAGATTATCAGGATGATACTGATGTCGATGGTGTTGATGATGACGATGATGATGATCTTCATGATGAAAAATGACATTGTCGAAAGAAATCTTTATGACAACAAATTGGGCATTTCGAAAAAATCAACACTATCAGCGATTTAAAATATTTCTCAGGTTCAGTTTTTTGTCACACTAAATCCATGATATTGTTATCGGATTGATTCACGCCTAAATATTAAACTGTGAAACAGTCGCAAACTTTAAAGCAATGTCATGATATCTTGGCATATGATCACAGCCGCGCTGCGACAATAAAATTGTTACTGCATGTTTTTTTGATATTTCAAAGAATATTTGATAACTGCACATTTATCGTTATCAATTATCTTATTGTGATTACATAAGTAGTATGCTGCTAAACATAATAGACTTTTTTGTGAAAGTGCTGAGTATATAATTAAGATTCTCTAGTAAGTGTAAGGAAGTAAATGAAGACAGAGATTTACAAGTGTTCTGTTAAAAAGTACAGCCGAGGCATACATCTGTTTTACAACAATTTATTTTTTTCTGAAATAATTACATTCATTTGATTCTTTTTCTTTTATCGCCAACATTCTTCTATTACTGTTTGTATATAAAACTGTTCTGCAATTTTGTAGTACACGGCTTTCTTAATTGTTATCGGATTGATTAAATTTACATCTAAATTTTCACACCCAAAATTCAACCCTGTGTAACGGACGCCAACTTCAGAGCCAACTGAAAATGCATCGGTGAATTATCACTGTCGAGCTTCAATAATAAAAGTGTATACCGTACAATGTCGGGTAGTTCAAAGCATTGTTTATTGGAATCAATATAGATCGAAACCATGTATAAGAACTATGTATCCTACTAAATGTCGGAAATCTGGTCTGCTTAAAAGCATGGAAAGGTTTTCATTTTTGAAGCTCACACACGCTGAACACATAAATGTACTTAAAACACAAAAGGTTGCGTGAGAAGAAGACAAGAAGAAAGTAGTTGTTTTTATATCAACATAATTTTTCAGAAGAAGACGTTAATAGCAAAAAAAAACAACAATGCAGTCTACGTTGAGAGTGAACACCATTATTTAGACACAAGTCACCTCAAGTATTGAATCTAAACTCTCCTCGAATTGTTAACTTAAATGGGAAAACAAACATACATGCATCGTGTTACATTGAGGCTATATATATTAAAGCGTCTGGTGAAAGGCACACACGTATTTTACATCAAAATATTATTATTATATTTCTTGATATATTTATGTAGTTCTATTTTCAAATAATGATCATTTTATAAACAGAACAGATAGTTTATTTTCGACTTAAGCATATACAGCTCATCGTCAAAAACAATAAATCAATCATAAATACATATACATACACATGCGTCAAATTAACAACAAATGTTTATGCATTTTTACAAATATATGATTTTTGTGAGAATGAAATATGAAAGAGACGGCTCTTAATTGTTTAACAAAGTTAAGTAAACGATTAAAATCCGTTAGTGATTGAAAAAAATAAAATATAAACATTATGCAGTTAGAAGTTATTTATAAAATATCAATTCTGGGGAAAAACAAATCTCTCATAAGACTATACATTTTCGGCTCTAAGTTTAAATGCTTTAATTCAAAAATTAGCAAGACGTATCAAAACTGATTTTCTAGTCTTTAACAATTGTAAAACCTACATAACATTTAAACATACTTGGTCTTCTTCTGTAAAAAATAGGTATACATGTATTTCTAATATTATCATATAAAGGACATATTAGAACAAAATGGTACTCATCTTCTTTTTTATTAAGTGTACAAAATGTACACGTTCTTTCATTTCTTGGAATGTTTTGGTGCCACCTGTTTCTATATGTAGATAGAACATGGGCTGACTATCTCAATTTTGCCTCATGGTTCTAAATTTCGAATTTTCAATTTTGTCTAAATAAATTGATCTTTCAAAAATGGGCTTCAATTCTTTGTAAAAATATAGCGATGAATAGTCATTTACATCAATTCGCCATTTTGAAATAAACAAATCTTTTAATCTATTGCGAAACATTATAATAAAGNAGTATACTCGTGAATAACTTAGCAAAACAACTCACAAGGGTTATACCTCGATAATAGTAGGGTATTGAAGGATCGCCTTTTTTATAAAGGGGGATTATCAGACCCGTTGACCAGCTGTGAGAAAATTTCCCGGACTTGAGAATATGGTTAAATAACAATTCCAATGCATTACCTATTACATGAACACTTTCTTTAAAGTATTCGAATATAGTATTGTCCGAAGAACATGCCTTATTAGTTCCTAATCGTTTCGTTGCCATGATAATTTCCTCCATTGTTATGTATCTGTCGAGCTCCGGGTAAATACTTTCAGAGTTATGGTTACTGTCGAAATTGCGGACAAAATTTATACTGCATTCATTATTTATTTTTCCTTCGTTTTTAGCCAGATTTTTAAAGTGTTCAACGAACTCATTGAATTCAATTGTTTCACCGTAAGGATTTGGTGATCTGTTTTGAACATTTTCCAAAAATCTTTAGGTGACTTAGATTTTATGCTGTCCATCTTGCGTCCTAACGTTCTATTAAAATCTGTCTTGCCTTTACGACAATAATATTTATACGATTTCTTTTTCTCTTATACTGACTGTCGATTGCTCTCGTTACTAATTTGGTTATATTTGTATAAAGCATCCTTATATTCTTTACGTTTTCTTTCGCACTCCGCATTATACCATTTTTGTTTATTTTTGTCATGTGAATCGCATTGATTTCTATCGCAGTTAATAGTATGCGCGAAATAAGGATTACCTTTAGAGGTTAAATACTGAGTAAACATTGATGCTAGTTCCTCTGCATCATCGTTATTATATATCTCTCGTTTTAAACTTAACTCGATATTCGCAAATTTATAAAGCAGCTACTGAATTACTGAATGGAGACTTGACACATTAAATGCTCCATGTCACACTGTATATTTCTTAAACAAGTTTTACCTGAATGTGTTCGGTATTAAGGTATTCGAAATTGTTCTAATATTCACAACTTAAATTTCATGTACTACGTATTATAAAGTTGTTGCCTAACAGCATACGAGAAACTTGACACTCTAACTCATGAAACAGTGTATAAATCTTTAATTTGCTATGAAATATAAAAGTATGTTGACGTTAAAAAAAATAACGTTGACGGCAATACTTGATTAAGAAAAGTGTAGTTTTGTGACAATAATGTCCTGAACATATTCTTTGAACGAATCGCGGATATATAAACGTTGGTTCAAACAGATATAAAGGATATTGCAGAGCAAATCTACATCATAAATTAGATTATATCAAACAACAACCGCAGAGTGCGTATCATGTTATTACGTGATGTTGTTCTCAAAACAGTTGTTTAATTTGCTTCCATTAGTGCATAATCTATTATACTGAAACCACACCGTGATGACAACATGGTGTTTCGCATGCATTGTTAATTCGAAAACGATACAAACAGAAGTTTGATTTATATTTCCACTTTTTTATGTGTTCAATCATGCACTGTACAATAATGTCATCTAACTGGTATTTGTTACGACATTCGTTGTTGACAAGATATTTAATGATTATGTATGAATGAAGAATTAAAATGACCTATATAATACATACCGTCGAAGACTCTTAGAAACTTAGATTTTGTCGTATCTCAACTAGTGACATGCAGTTAATTTTCCAACACAACCTGTTAACATGAGCGGAATCTAACCTAGTGTTGAATTAAGTCCACTCGCGGCTGACAAGAGTATAATCTTTATACATCTTGCTGACCGGAACTGTACTTGATACTGAAGATTCTTACAATTACCCCTTTTCAAACTATTTTTTTTTATTGTTTACTACTAGTTCATATATATTGAATATTATATTCCATTATAACTTTCTACTTTATAAAAAAAGTTAAACAAATAGTCCGAGTTTAATTTCAATTCCAATAGTCTTGTTGTATAATTAATAGTTTTATTGTCTACAATGCTGCGTTTTTTTCCGAACATTGGCAATATGTAAAGAATACATGAGTGGTGCATTCAACTATTTTTTTTTTTCGGCGCCTACCATGTCTTCGATATAGACTGCTACAATTGTACCATTTCGTAAAATAATGTCAACATATTAAAAGGACAAAAACGGCTCAAAACCTCACCATAAACTAAAACCCACGATAGGGTGTGTCGTGATAACTTACGGAATCCTTGATGCTAATTAACTATTTCCATTATGGGACGTTGCAAATACAAAATTATATCTCTGTGATATATAGGAGACCGACATTTTGCATAAGCAATTATTGCAAAGTGTGACCAAACGTGCTTTAGAAAACTTTTCTTATGAATATGCAATATATTTACATGTAATTTGAGACTAGCAGTATAATTACAAATACCGCTGAATAATTACAAGATTAAAAATGAAATCAATACTGCTCGTCTCGCTGACATTAACATACAGCTTTTATTATATTAATTATTAAAACGCATTATCAAGTCAGTATAAGCGAACAAGGGGAAATTAATTTGTTTGTAATGCAAGCAATAATGAGGTACTTAACATATAAAGTACTGTTACGCTATTACTAATTGAGCAGAAGAGCAATTATAGAATAGGAAAAGCACTACTGTGTGGGGAAAAGCAAGCTTACCAATTTAATATCTTGTCAAAGTGAAATATCGTGTAGACTAATAGCTTCCATTAGTACATAACATGGAACAGCGTTGTTTGTACCTAATGATTATATAGTTGCTTTTAAAGTGTTTGAGATCCGACTTAAAACTACGAAGAAACGTTAACATTATACTGCAATTATCACCATTACAACAATAATGATACGCCTCTCAAATTGCGTATTTCACCTTAAACTTGATTATTGCATTACATCGATTAAATATAATGCAAATCAAAACTAGCATCGAAAAAATATCAATATGCAAATACGTTCACTGTTCATAATGATTGCATATTCTGCACTATTGATAAACTCAGATCAGCACAAACTAATAATAAAGTCATATTAACAAATATGCTACGAAAATTGGACAGATATATAGGAGGATATGACTACAGACTTTGTCTTATTAATTCAATCCATTATCTGCGTTTACACGGTTTATGAAGTATAAGTAAAAACAACTATATAATCATCATAGGTATTTACAGTTTTTTTAACAGATATTTTCAGGCTTGTTGCTGTTTGTCATATTGGAAATATACCTTAAAAATTAATAACAATTATTGATGTGATTTTACAACATGGCAACCTCCAATTAACAATATATGCATGTCTATAATCAAAAGTCGAGATTAATCCTGAAAATCCCGTGAAATAAATACACGAAATTTGAAGATAAGTAAAGAAACGTTTAATTTTTGATTACATTTTGCGTTTGAACTGACAATGTGAATCTTGATAAGGGTGCCGCAATATTTAAAGCTCACCGATTTGTATGGATCCACTTAATTTGTATTATCATAAATCGATACAGTAATGCACACATTTTTACGTTTACAATTCGAAATTATATACTGATTATCTTAATATTCAAGTAACATAAAAAATACGTTAACACGTTAGTTATAGTATTGCGTTAACAAAAGGTATTTTAAAAAGCGACCTATTTTTTTCAACTACGAAATCATTTTTGAATTTCTGTTCTTTGTTCTGTCGCGTAATTGTTGCAGTGTTGATGTTAACGTTCACTTGTGTAATTTCGCCTTGCTTTGAAGCCCTCGCATGTTAAAGAGGTTAAGCATGTGGAGCACTAATCATACAGAAAACATCCCAACGGTAGTTGAAAACGTGCACACGAGAAAGAAAATACTTCCATCTTCACTGTTCATTAAGCATTGCGTACTCTGCAATACTAATTAGCTGATTGAGTAAATAAACAAATATACAACTATTGGTTATGCATTTTTAAGACTGTAAGTAAAATCATGATTAATTTCAGAATACGTTTTTCCTTGAAAAACGAAGGAAAAACGATGGAAATCCATGGTGTTAAACGTCTAAAAGTTATTTCAGGAAACTTAATGTTATTCTTTTATTAAAATTATAAATAGAAGAATACAATTTTGTGAGGTTTCAATAATAGTTAACCTTATACAATCAAGTTTTTGTACATGTGCGTTTTATATAAAACAAAAAAATCTAATGTATGTGCTTTTCCAGTTGTACTTTAATAAGAGTGTTATTTTAAGAAGTGCAGTCGTTATTGTTACTTAAATTTTACTGTACGAAAAATTTGACATGAAATCATTAAGACTTTTATTATTTCGTTTAGTAGACTGGTTTTTAAATTAGTTACATACGGATGGATATGGATGCAGTTTTCGCGTATACAAGTTCAATACACGAAATGTTATATATCCTTGAGTATGTTGTATTAAATAGAATTATTATACTTTATAAATATGATTGCATTGCATATATTCATTTTATTTCAGCTTATATGTTCATGCTAGGATTATATTGCGTAACGCTTGTTCAGGTTATATTGTGCAATAAAGACGTCCATGCCGAGACAGGTATTTTTCGCAGTTTTATATCATTCATTGCTTGTATTAATTTTTTAATACCGCTCACTTTCCAGCCAAATCAGCAAAAAAGTTACTAGCGTTTATTTCGTATAAATATTCGCTCTTCATCTCGACTTTACTCGCTGCGAAATTTCTTACCGGGATGACGTAATAACAGCTTCATTAAGAAAATTCGCAGCGAGAAACGTCGACATATGAAGCGAATTTTAATACGAATAATAAGATTACCACTTTTTTAAAGATATGGCTGGAAAGTGAACGTCATTAAAAAATTAGAAAAGTTATAAAGGGTATAAAACGGCGAAAAACACATGTCTCTGTCGCCATTTTAAATATCACGTGATTACACCCTCTGTTAATATTAGGCGTCAGTACTCGTTTTTGAAGGTGTCAGTACTCGTAGAAACACGTAAAAACAGTTCTGCGTGTTTCGTCTTCGGTTACGTGTTGGTTTAACGGTGTAAATACATTTAAGTTCATACGATTTTTAACGAAGTATGAACACACAAAATTACGTTTCTGTCATGTTTTTTATGCCCCCAAAGGTGGGCATATAGTGATCGCACTGTCCGTCTGTCCGTCTGACCGTCCGTCTGTCCGTCTGTCTGTCCTTCTGAAATTCCATCACACTTTGCTTTTAGGTTTCGAAATGTTCATAACTTCTATCTCGCTTCACATGTAACCTTCATATTTGATATGCATGTGCATCACATGGAGCTGCACATTGTGAATTGTGAAAGGTCAAGGCCAAGGTCATCCTTCAAGGTCAAATTAAAAAAAATCAAAGCGGCGCAGTAGGGGGCATTGTGTTTCTGACAAACACATCTCTTGTTTCGAACTTCAAATGGAAAGAGACTGATAATGGTGACTTACTACATGTTTTTTTTAAGTGTATGGTGATTTGAAATACCAACTGGGCATGTTCACTAATTCGTATATTGTGTGTATAACTATATATAATATATGTCAATTCACTTGTGGATTGTATACATGCTATCATCTTAACTAAAGAGTTCTAGTCGCTTCTTTAAAAAGAATAACACTTTGTCAAATGTACAAAGTGTTAAAAGTTAAATTAAACGTGGAATCAGATATACATGCGTTTTTCGACACCGAATTAAACTGATTATTAATATTGCTTATTGCATAATCTTTCAATTAAATCTTTAATTCCAGTTGTAATGGAATTAATTGTACAACACAAGAATAGGTGTTTGCTACACGCGTCCGGTGAATTGAGACAAGGTAAACAATCGCATCGAAATGTAAAATAGGAATAATATAACCGATTATACTTTTGTACCATTTCCATTCTACTTGCAGTAAATTGTCTGCTTTGTGAACATTCTTGATAATAAGTAAAAACGTAAATGTCAGCTAATCAATATCAATCTTGTCACTCCCGGCTGCAATATCTATCGTCTGCACTTGATTGCGGATTGATACCGTCTCAGAAGGCTTCTTGTACGTGCCAGATAACGGCACATCATGCTATGGAATATGGAAAGTGACCTGGCGCATTCAAACAATGTTACTCAAAGCCTACGCCAAGGTGGATACGTTGAACACCGACCGAACATGACATACAACTTTATCATTCTGATTGAATTCATCACATCAGCACACGTATTATTGTGTTTGTGTTACACTGATCAAATGAAGAGAGCTTGTCTCAGAACATTTAAGCTATATATCACCATATAATTAATGATGTGTTGTCTTTTAAATAACCAAATACGAAACACTTTATCACAGTGTTCGATTGCTTGTATTTGGTTGAACACCATCATTTATAAGTTTTAAGCATATAAGATGTCAAATTAACATCGACCGCGTTGACTTCATCAGATTAAGATTATTAATCGGAAACGGCATATTCATAGATAGAAGTTTATGGCTTTATGACCGTGTACACGGTGGGATTTTAAGATGTATAACATTGTTTAAATCGTTGACAGTTTGAGCATCTTTATTTCTGTCAATCGTTGATTACGAATGGCGACGTTTATCATCCGCCCATGCCTCCGCCCACATAATATTACCTCAGACCTTCCAGTTCTGCAAGAGTCATTAGAAATCCTGGACACATAGTCTCTTAATGTTCGATCGT
The DNA here is from genome assembly GCA_007657795.1 of Dreissena rostriformis. Lineage (NCBI taxonomy): Eukaryota > Metazoa > Mollusca > Bivalvia > Myida > Dreissenidae > Dreissena > Dreissena rostriformis. Next base: position 1,658 of record VMBQ01010743.1, on the reverse strand, counting down.
TCGTTAAAGAAACAGAACCAGATAGTCTGATGAAAACATCACCATACTCCGACGCGCGCCTTGAAAGCATCAGAGAATCTTCATTTTCTCATTCTACTTCGTGCATAGTAATATGTTTATTAGCCAATGCAAGCTTCCGTCGGTTTAAATCCCCATTTACATAAATTGTGGTAGAAGCTCTACGGATGCGCCTTACGTCCCTGGGAGGTTTAATGAGATGTGATGTTTAATGGTTCGTGCAACATCTACCAACTGAACGGGATGGGAGCTGAAGCCCATGGATATTAAGCACCGAGAGTAACGTATGCCGCCTTTATGTGTTTCTAAATTAAACTTTAATTTGCGCATTGTAGTGTCGTAAAAATATTTATATTTTTAAAATGTGCTTTTTGATATAAAACAGGTATACATTTCGGTATAATATAAGCTTAGTGTATCCAAGATATTTGTGTTATCACCGAGATCTAAGTTAAACTTATATGTGTGCAGCCTTTTAGTGAAAAATGCAAAATCAAATTACGTGTGGTCCTATTGAAAACCACCTGATAAAGTCATAATCAATGCTAATATATGCAATTAATAAGGGAAGGGAGCATTCCTCATTCCTCATATTATACGTATCACCATCCCATCCGCCAGTTCCTTCTTCAATGCTTACACGCCGCAGCTCTGCAACATGCATCTGCATTTAGAGATAACACCAATCTTGGAGTGGTTTTAGCATAACCCACCTGGACAGATATACCGATAGCTAATTATCAATCATTTCATATTGTTTGTATTCCACTTACACATAGAAGCACTTTTGATTCACCTCGTTAAACTTCGACATTGATATTCTTCAAACGAATTTGAAGAAGGTCACCGCATGTAAATACCACATGTTTGTGAACAAAATAATGTATCTTAGTTAAGATATTACAAAAATAGTTTTTTTCTTTAAAATTAAAATGAAAAAAACAAAACAAAAACAAAACAAGCTCGTTATCATTATAACATGTAAAATGGAGACTAACAGGATAATCATCATCACAACGTTATAGAGTTTATTAAACAAACATTAGGTTTTAAGCTTATGAGTAAACACATATTACAACACAATATATTCACAAATGGTCAATGACGTACAACATTTTCAACAGAACGTAGATCGAAATCTTAAAATAAATTAGATTTCAGCGTGTATATTGCTTTAAGAGCCTGTCCTGAGAGTGCATAATACGTTAATGAAAAAGAACCCCCAGTGGTAAATACTATACCTAGTTATGTAAAACTATTTACTACTTCTACAATGTTTCTTTTGTAGTTTTTTTTTTTAATTTCGTCTATTCTGTCCGCCTTTTTAGAATTAATTCTCGTTGTTTGTTGAATGTTGGAAAGTGTGCGTGCTAACAGCTCCCACTGCTAATGCAAAATACATGCAGTGATTGACGTACTGCTAGATACTCGATAATTTATCTAAACTTTCTTGATATCTGAGTTTTTTTTGTTTTTTTGTTGTTTTTTATTTCCAATCCTGTGTATGTTTCAATTCATGCTTGAAAGGAATAGAATAACATAATAAGTGACAGTGTTGGTATTTAAGTGCATCGAAGCAAGCAATGTGTTAAAAACTACTGAAACCAGGGGGGCATGCGTATACGGGAGCTTACCGCGTT
>VMBQ01010742.1:0-25980 GCA_007657795.1 Dreissena rostriformis | reverse complement strand
CTACTACTACTACTACCACTTCCACTACCACTACCACTACCACTACTACTACTACCACTACTACCACTACCACTACCAATACCAATACCACTACTCCTTCTACTCCTCCTACTACTACTACTACTACTTCTACTACTTCTTCTACTACTACCACTACTACTACTACTACTACTACTACTACTACTACTACTACTACTGTTGTTGAATGTGATGTGGCAAACATGATCAAAGAACAGACTATTAATATGATATATTCTGAAACAGAGCGTAATGACGCATATGAAATTCTGAATAAAATCATGCAAAAAGAAGTGTTTTTGGTGGTTCAAGACGGGTTAGACGCGTGGAAGGATCCTTAAGGGAAACTAGCTAAGCCTATCATGTTTTCCTGTTATAACCAGTGTACAGTTTTTACTACAACGAGGCCATGGAAATTGAATGATGAACGCATCAGGATTCTCATATTGACAGCTTATTTGAACTGAAAGGACTCAGTAATCCATATGAGTTGTGTGAATCAGTCCTTTGGATGCGAAACATCCTCTGAATTTAAGCATTATGTAGCTGAACATGAACTGGATGATTTGCTGGTGTCACCAATGTTGCTCTCGCTAATTGTAAGTTCTTGGGTCGACGGAACACGATTGACAGCATCAAGGTGCGAGATATACACTGTTTTGATAGATGGTCTTTTTAAAAGTGCTTTCGGAACACACAGTACCTTCAACAAAATATAGAACATCTGCAAGCTATTTCTAAAACAGCTTTTTTAATGTTGTTTTTAGCAGAGCGGGAACAATTTAAGTCATAGTCGATCGAAAATTGCCACAATACCTTACACAAGAACAGAAAGACATAGCCCTTAGGACAGGTATTCTTACGGAAAGAAACTGTGTCAGATGAACCTATTTAAGATCAACTTGTTCATTTATTCATAAAAGTGTACAGGAATTTCTAGCTGCTGTTCACATAGCAGGAAATAGTGCTGATCTTGTTGTCGTTTCTAGATATTTGGCCAAATATTCTGACACGATATTTGAAAATCAGATATTTATTTTTTTGTGCGGTTTAAACATTTCATTGGCAAATGAATTGTCGCGCACTATTGACAGCGTTATTTATACCGAGGCCTGCATTGGTATATTTGTTGTCCTTATACATATCGGGCTTTATCGAAGCGCAAGCCAATAAAAAGAATCCGAATGATATTCATCTTAGACTAAGTCGATTCGTACCTCATGATTTGATTAATGATGTCAGCTGCAAAGCTTTTTTTAGCATTGCAAATTAACAAGTTAAACGCGAAGCTGTTAATTTTATGATGTTTTTCAAAGGACCTATTAATCGAGAAGCTAATTGGCGACGATGTCGGAGTGCGTGGGTTGGATTTGTCTTCTTTTCGAAACATCGAAAACATACAAATAACTAAGATCCCGCTTAAACCGAACGCCTTACAGGGACCTGCGCAGCTGAAGATATTAAAGTTGGTTGGTTTTCAGTGTGAACGGTTGTACTTATCATCATGTCTCAATCTAGTTAGAATACAACTTTGCGGTGAAGAAATCACGCTTCAACTGAATGCCTTTAATGGACTTACTCAACTGAAGATATTAGAGTTAGAGGGCTGTAATTGTACACGGTTGGACTTATCATTATGTCACAATCTGCAAAGTATAGAACTTTGTGTTGAAAGAATTTTGCTACAATCAAATGTCCTCCATGAAGTTGCAGAGCTGAAGACATTGAAGTTGGATGGCTCAAATTATGACAGGCTGGACTAATCAGCATGTCACAATCTTGAAAGTATAGAACTTCGTGGTGAAAGAATCAAGCTACAATCAAATGTCCTCCATGGACTTGCGAAGTTGAAGACATAAAAGTTGGATGGCTGTAATTGTGAATGGCTGGACTTATCATCATGTCACAATTTGGAAAGTATAGAACTTTGTGGTGAAAGAATCATGCTACAATCGAATGTCTTTCATGGCCTTGGGCAGCTGAAGATATTAGAGCTGCATGGCTGTGAGTGTGAATTGTTAGCGTTTGCAACATGCCGAAATCTGGAAAGTATAGACCTTCGTGGTAAAAGAATCGTGCTACAACCGAATGCATTTTATGGACTTGTTCAGCTGAAGATATTGGAGCTGTGTTACCTTGAGTGTAAATGGTTGGACTTACTATCATGTCACAATCTGGAAACTATAGTACTTTGTCAAGGAATCACGCTACAACCGAATGCCTTTTATGGACTTTCGCAGCTGAAGATATTAGATTTGGAAGGCTGTGAGTATGAACAGTTGGACTTATCATCATGTCACAATCTGGAAAGTAAAGAGCTTGATAGAAGAATCACACTTCAGTCGAATGTTTTTCATGGACTTAGGCAGCTGAAGATATTAAAGTTGTTTGGATTTAAGGGTGGAGGTTTTGATTTATCATCATGTCACTATCTGGAATGTGTACAACTTTTAAAAGCAACCAAATGCCTTTGATGGACTTGCGTAGCTGAAGATATTAGAGTTGGGCGGCTGTGAGTGTGAACGGTTGGACTTAGGATCATTTCACAATCTGGAAAGTATATACCTTTCTGGTAAAAGAATCGCGCTACAACCGGATGCTTTTCATGGACTTGCGCAGCTGAAGATATTAGAGTTGCACGGCTGTGAGTGTGAAGGGTTGGACTTATCATCGTGTCATTTTCTGGAAACAATAGACTTTCGTGGTGAAAGAATCATGCTTAAACCGAATGCCCTGTATGGAATTGCGCAGCTGAAAATATTAAAGTTTGAGGGCTGTTATTGTGAATTTTTGGACTTCTCATCATGTCACAACCTGGAAAGTATAGACCTTCAATGTGAAGGAATCGTGCTAAAACAGAATGCCTATAATGGACTTGGGCAGCTGGAGATATTAGAGTTGGTTTGCTGTAAGGGTAAAGAGTTGGACTTATCATCATGTCATAATCTGGAAACTTTACAACTTTGTGAAGGAATGACGCTACAACCAAATGCCCTTCGTGGACTTGCGCGGCTGCAGATAGTAAATTTAGTGCACTGTAAGTGTAAAGGTCTGGACTTATCATCACTCCGAAATATTTTGTTTTTTAATAATTATAATAGATTGTTCACGTGAATTACTGATGGCGCGAAAGATTCAGTACTAGTAATTTATTAAGAAATGATATTGTGTTTTTTTCCATGAGATGCTTGATCAATATAGACCACGGATGTTATAATGATATTATGTAACGGTATAGTTAAGTAGTAATTTGAGTAATTAATGTTTTTCTCACTTGCGGATTTGTAATAAAGACACAGAAATAAGGTATTTATCATTTAATATTTTCTCATGTTTATAATCAAAATGTTACAATTATCTGAATAGTTTCGATTATTTAATTGAGCATATTGTATATGCACGTTTGCTGCCTATGTGTCTCTGTGTAATATTAGTCGAAGTGTTGTAATAATTTAAAAATAATTGTTTTATGTATACGAGTATTTCGTGTTAGCAGATGTTTTTGTTCCTGCGAAAAAACTTTTGTTTTAATGAAATGTTGAAATGATTGTTTGGAAAAAAGATAAAATGCACCCTTTGGGGGGATGACGTCTACCGAGGCCGTAGGCCGCGATGGTCACTTCTCTAAGATGGGACAACATTTACTATACCCGAAATATGCATACGATATTTTTATTATATCAAACAAACTGTCCTTAAAATGATGAAAAATCAAACGTGAATATTATATATGCAAATCAATTGCTATTCAATATTGAAATTTAGCTTACCTCAGCACGAAGTGCTCAAATTGAGCTATTGTAATCGCTCTGTGTCCGGCGTGTGGTGTGCGTCTTCATCTTTTAGATTGTGTGCACTCTAGAGGCTTCATTGTTCATCAAATCTTGATGAAACTTGGTCCGAATGTTTACCATAACATTTTCAATGTTGAGTTCGAATATGGGTTAATTGAAATAAAAAAAACCTATGTCGCCTGGTCAAATCTTAGAAAAACTTGTAACAACTATAGAGGTCATATTTATAACTAAATCTTGATGAAACCTGGTCAGAATGTTAACCATAACATTTTCAATGTTGAGTTCGAATATGGTTTAATTGAATTAAAAACCTAGGTCACCAGGTCAAATCTTAGAAAAACCTTGTAACAACTATAGAGGCCATATTTATAACTAAATCTTGATGAAACCCGGTCAGAATGTTTACTCTGACAAGAAAAAAAGCATCATAAAACTAGGTCACCAGGTCTTATCTAATATAAAAAAACTAGTAACTTCTCAACAAGCCACATTTATGACTCAATCTTGATAAAGCATGGTCAGAATGTTTATCGTGACAATATCTTGAAAAAGTTCGAGTCTGGGTTAAGTGCGTCTAGAATCAAAGTCACGAGTTCAAATATAAAAACATCTTGTTACCACTCCTGAGGCAACGTTTATTACTCAATATTGATAAAACATTTTCAGATTGATTATCCGTACAATATGTAGGCCGAGTTTGAATCTGGGTCACGTGCGTCTACAAACTCGGTCACATATCACTCGGTAAAATCTGAGAAAAACTTGTTCGCACTCTTGAGGCCACGTTATATGACTCAATCCATAATCACTTTTGGGCTTATGTCAGAAATCTTGTAGCGGGTCCGAATATAAAATAATAGTTTTATATACAAAGATACATTAAACGCTTCGTTAGCGATCATTGACGATCCAATTCACACCAGGACGACCCCATATTCCCTCGCTGATATAGCCCTTCCCTTTGTTATATATTTTAGTAGTTACTCAAACTTGCAATTTGCTAAACCCTAAGGAACAGCGAGAGGCATAGTCTTCTATATGTTTGGCAAAAACCTAGTAGACAGAAGTATAACTTACATCTTCATACATGATTTGTTTTCATGAATTAATTAATTGTGGGACCTATATTTTAAACCTAGTATTAAGGCTCTATGAGTTCCCAGTACATTTAACGTTGAATGGGTGCCTTAAAGGCCCGTTACTTTTTCTAACCTAGATCCATGGTATGGACCTAGTTTCATTATTTTAAGACATTTTTAGTCAGTTTGATGTTAGTTATCCCTATACACTTTTCATTAGTTTACCAAACACATCTTTCAGTTTTTAATAATAAAACATGACGAATTGCATGTTGCCAAGGGCACAGTTGATTACACTGCACCCTCCCTTTCTATCTGAAACCCAGCCTTTCATTCATCCTCGTGAGGCACTTCGCACTGGAGTACACGGTGCAATGTCAAATGCCATGCGATTTCATTTGCGTTGGTGCCTAGCGTTGACAGCAGCAATATTTATATTGAGTCTTTAAAAATTAACATATTATTTGTGCAGTTGTACAATATTTGTCATTCGGTAATGACCCAGTGAAAATATGTTACTAATCAACACTCAATACATTTTTAAGAATTACCCTAGAAATAGTCTCCAAATTGGACATCGTAGTCCATTTTAATCAGACTTTTTGGTCAATTTCGACATAATTATGCCTCATGGTGTTTGGGATATGCACTTCCTCTCAAAGTCTTCTATCATTATTAATGATATAAGATTTCATTGGGATCCATTCAATACATCAAAACATTTGAGATATTATCGACACAATAAAACCCACTATGTTATGTTGTTGGGTTAATTTAAACACAATGGAGTGATTTTTTGCAATCTGCGCTTCCCCGCAAATTTGCGTAGGCTCTGTGAAGTTTGGGAGGCGGTAAACTACAACGGGCGAGGCATGGTATGGTATTGCGCAAGGGGGGGTTAGAGGGTTAGGGTTAGGGTTAGTGTTAAGGGTCGGGTTAGGGTTTGGGTTAGCCTAAACCTAACCCTAACCCTAACCCGACCCCTAACCCTTACCCTTACCCTAACCCTTTTTTTGGGTTATCACCCCTATACCATGCCTCGCCCGTTGTAGTTTTCCGCCTCCCGTGAAGTTTCGTCGGAATATTTTCAATCTAATTGATTTAAAGAACTTAGGAAAATTAACAAAAGGCAATAACTCTTAAAAGCCCTATAAAGGTGACAAATCCAATTATTATGCATATAAACTGGTCTTATTTTTACCGGATTTCATTTACTCGTGCATAAACAATTCCAATAACACATCTTAGGTGTAACGTTGTCAAGAATTATGGAAGATATACCCGTTTAATAATTGGAAGAAATGTTTACAACTTTGCAACTAACGTGGTATGTAGCCTCAAAGCGGTGACGTATGCTAAAAATAACCGAAAGAAAATTCAATTTGAATTCTATTTTAAACAACTTTTTACCAGCAGAAAGTAACTTATTAGATCACTACAAACGTTTTAACCATTCAGAAGAGTCCTACTTTGTGATTGATACCGGAAAACGTTGAAAATCAACGATATATTTTTGGTGACCTGAGTCACTTTCACTTTCACTTTCCCGAGTAAACAGCGATGTAAATAAACTGATTGTTTGTAAACACAATTGACTTGAAGGGCACTGTATTTTGAGCTCAAAACAAGTTGTATTCCTCATTTTTTTATTGTAATGTCCAATAGCATATATATATTGTTTTTTGATAACCTTTATAAATAAAATATGAAAAAAATATTTAAAAATCGGTAAATAATTAGATCGTCACCTTTATAGGGCCTTTAAACCACTGAAAAGTAAGGATTCATTTATTCTGCACTTTCTCTCAAAGCCCTTTATCCATATATAAGAAGTTTTATTTTTTATTTTTCATTCCGAACTTATGAATTCATGCAATATATAAGAAAAATAAACAAAAGAAAATACGTATGTGAATAAATACTTACTTTCATTGAACTCGTGTTTTTCTATTAAAGCCATCTATAATTTTATAATTTATAAATGTTCATTTGAATATCTTCAATATTTTCAGAACCATGCTTCAAACAAAAACCGGCTTAAAAAAAGCAAAGGGAAATAACCCCAAAATTACTGACACAAGAGTGGTGGTTCTTCATGTTTGTATTTCCTCTCAATGTCTTAAATCAACGAATGAAGTCGTATTTTAATACATTCGCACACAAAAATAATAAAGGGCTATAACTCTATAAATCCCAAAATAAGAGTTGTTGTCCTTGTACACTGCACTGCCCCTCTATAAATGTTTGAAGTTTTATTTGAATCTGTTTAATACTTCCTGTGTTAGGCTTCGCAAAAGAAACGGTACGGACCGACGGAAAGACATATGGAAGATGCTATTACTTACATTATGGGGCATTAAAACCCACATGGATTATAAAACATGTGTTCGATATAATTAAATAAAAATTCATGTATGGCGATGGCGCATTTTGTACACATGAAAAAAAGTAAAACGCGACTTTGCATTGGGCAAAATTCACTATCGTCCTCGAGGAATGAAATATGTATGTACTGGCGTTTTTTAATACTTAGATTAAAACACTCAGATTTAGCTGAACGCTCCTTATATTGGGTAAGTCTTAGTTTAATACCAGTTATAAACAAAACTGCTATTCTAGTTATATATCATCATTTAACAATATCAACTAGAAGTGTCAATGTCGTGCCTGAAATATCCCCGCAAACCGCTTTGTCAAAGGGTATAGCTAGTTAGTTTTTGAATAAAAAAATAATATAAGTAAGATTAAGATGATTGAATGTGTGATACATGTCTTCTAAGCTTAAGCAGGAGTAAATCCTTAGCCAAAAGTGAAGATTGAAAATTATAAAAGCGAAATAACCGTACATTGATAGAATCGTGAGTTATGTTCATTATGAACAACATGTCCGAGTACATTTACCCCGGACAAACACTATAAAAACAAAGTAGTTACAATAAACAACTATGCCATATAATATGANTAAACAAGTGATGTGTTTGTGAAACACTTTGTCCCCTTTTGAGCGATTTTGACCAAAATATTTGACCTTTGACCTTGAAGGATGACTTTGACCTTGACTTTTCACCACTCAAAATGTGCAACTCCATCAGATACACATGCATGCCAAATATCAAGTTGCTATCTTCAATATTGCAAAAGTTATGGCCAATGTTAAAGTTTGTGCAAACAAACCAACAAACCAACAAACAAACAGACAGGGCAAAAACAATATGTCCCCCAGTATAGACTGGGGGACATCAAAAGGCAGCACAATTATTGTGAAATCATTGCCATGATGAGTGACGGTTTTCTTTGTAGAAAAAAAAAATATGTCGATTGCCGGATAACGTATGAAGTAGGCACCAGATAATAGCCGAGACTAATGAACACAAGCATAGTACGTTTAATAAATATATTGGATTCTGCTGATATGGCTAACATTGAAAGAATTTCTTAATTTTAGATTTATTAAATGAATGTGTCTGTAATGTCTTGTCCCTAAGCCCAGACCACTCTGACTAAACGCATGAAAAATGTCTTGACCCTACCATAAACAATGTTTTAAAACTAGGCATTAAAGATTACATATTGAATTGGTTCTTACAAAATCGTATGTAGAACGCGTGCTATCGAAGAACGACCGATTCATCAATAATATTTATACGCTGTTATTGTCTATTGATTTTGTTGAAGATTTTAAAGGCCAATGTTACTGAAATTATAGAGATTTAGTTCCATACTGTTTGGAAATATGTTATTGAGTATTTGCATGTGGGTAGACCGAATCATTTATCACTCTTATGAAAAAAGTGAAACTGTGCGGACAGTGGTATACAGTGTAACACTTACGAAAGAAATTATTATCCTTCTAACATACAATCCGGCGATTTGAGATCATTTTATACACACGTACGATAAAAAATACCTAAGTTTAATGTACCTTAGTGTCATCAAACTTCTTAATGAATCCCTGAGATAACGTAAATCATTCAAGAGACGTGACACATTTTGTGTTTATAAATCTCATAACAAGTTTGATTTCGAAAGACGAGCGTTCAGTTGCTTTTAATGGACATTAAATAGCTGCAACATTGAACATTATCGTCCCCCTAAACAGAAAAGAAAGTATATCACACAATTGGAAATTTGTGTCCATGGACATCTAACAAACGGATGTCCAACAATTAAACAACATTGTACAGAGCTCATCTTATGTGAGTGACTTTGTGTGTGAATTTACCAAACACATTACAGAAATTTTCCAGAAGCATGCACCTCTTTAAACGAACAAACAGTACCGTGCTATTCTGGGTATCTTAAACAGCTTAGCCGTACAAATTATCCATACAAAATCTACATAAGCAACAAATCTTACCTGTCTAGAAAAGTCTACAAAGGTGAGGGAAACATATATAGTGCGGAACTTTCCAGAGCCAATGATAGATACTACAAAAACAAGATTGGGGACGCAGAATGATATACAATAGCGGTATACGATATAACATCAGATTTTCTGAGTAGATCGAAGGAACACCAAATCCAATTACATACAAGTGAAGTATCTTTGAGTTATGACCTCATGCGATACTTTGCCAATAAGATTATTGAAATTAGAAATAACCTAGACAATTTACCCACCGAAACAAAAGGTAACAGTAATTTGTTCTGCTCAAATCCACCTTTAATTAAGAAGTCACTGACAGTGTTCAAACCCCTCTCCCAAAGTGATATTCTTAAATGTGTAAATGCATCCAAATCTACAACATGTGAACTTGATGCGATCCCAAACTTTACAAAACTAAAATAACATCTTTCAGAATTTATCTCTATATTGACAGAAATAGTAAATAGATCGTTGCTATCTTGTTAATTCCCTGACAAATGGGAAAGCGCTGTGATTAAACTCTTTTTAAAGAAGAAAGGTCTCCCGTTAGAATAAACTATCGTCCGGTGTCAAATTGGACATATGTTTCGAAACATCTGGAAAAAAAACACTGCATTACACCAAATTAATGATCATATTGAGGCTAATAATCTCCTTTCACTTTAAAAAAGTACCTATAGAATTTATCATGGAGTTAAAACAGCAATGCTTAAAATTTATAATGACATGCTAAAAACCATTGATGAAGGTCAAGTTAGTATCGGGATCATGGTTGACTTGAGTGAATCGTTTTACACCCTTGATAGCCCAAAACTAATTCGCATTCTTCAAGACGAATATTGGTTTGCACCACATTCCTTTAATGGATCCAATCTCACCAACAGAAAAATGAAAGTGTTAGTCGAACAGTCAACATCAGAAACTGAGCAATTGCTGTTCGGAGTTCTTGTGTCGGACAACTCTCAACAGAGTTGTTCAGAAATACCCGGCTGATATTTGTGGATATGCGGATGACCATAAGATAGCATTCAAAATTCAAACGGGTATTTCGGCAAATAAGTCAACTGTTTTTCAGCAACTTGATAGCTGCCTGGAGGACGTCATAACATGGATGTCAAGCTTCAGACTAAAAATGAGCCAATCAAAAACTGAAATTATTGTATATGGAACCAGTCAACAGTTTGCGAAACTGAATACTTCAAGCGTTGCTATAGATGGTTGGGAAGTCGTTAATCATGTAAGATATTTGGGTGTGATCATGACCAACACACCAAACTTTGACAATCACATCCAGAAAAAGTGTCAGATTGCTCATGCAGAGCTACAAAATATCGAATATATACGTAAATATCTCACAAATGAGTAAACTGAATCATTAGTACATGGATTAGTTCATTTGCATATTGCCTTTTGTAATGGTCTCTTTACGGAAGTTCCTGCTTATCAAATCAAGCATTTACAGCATGTCCTAAATCATGCTGCAAGAGCTTTTATGAATGCTTCTTTTGAAGAACCAAGCTCTGGTCTACTGAAACAGTTACAGTAAAAGCCATGGCGATGATTCACAGTCTTTGTGGTTGCCTTTCGTGTCATGAATGACACAGTGCCAGTATTCCTAAGGACAATGTTTGTACTTGCTCAAGGACGGTACATACTACGGTCACAAAATGAGACAACAGTTCTTAATCCATAGACGACGAACATAATTGGCAGATATGTTTTTTTGCCGTCGTCTGTCAAAATTGGTGGAACAATCTTCCTGATTCTTTAAGGATTGTCGATCAAAAGCCAATTTGAGATCGAGGCTGAAAATACATCAATATGGACAATTTCAAAAACAATGAGTGTTCTAGTCGGATTAACATGACGTCTGCAGTTTATTAACTATAATAATTTAAATAGTACATTCAGAAGAGCTTTGAAGCTCTTGATCAGAAATGTACACTGTTTACTATTTTTTACCTAAATGCCTATTTAGTAATTGTGAAGCGCAATAGAATATGCTATAATGTTTGCGCTATATAAATGCTTTATATTTGTTTTTGTTTTTGAATTGGTTTAATTGATCGAAGAATGTATTTTATGCGTCAGAGGAGTAAAGCACTAGCCAAAAGTTAAGTTGAAAATTCTAAAAGCGAAATAACCGTTAAATTATAGAATCATGTGTTATGTTTAACATGAACTACATTTCCTCGGATATACAGAAGTCTATATAAAAGTACCATTACGCTATATAATCTGAATATACATGATCGTTACACAGCCAACATTGGTATGCTGCACGACGGCGATGTAAAAGTTAAATATTTCGACAACGCCATGATATGTCTTGTTCTTGCGAATTTATTTAAACTCCGGAAGACATGTCCAACAAACTAAATTTATTGAAATAAAGTTTGTGCGTCTAAAGCTTAAAATTAGCATAACCCTTCATACACTCGTAGTTGTTATCTGAATTCTGTGGTTTCTAAACTGCATGAGTATACATGTAGTGTGGTTTATTTACTTAAAGTTTGCATATCAAAAAGCACAAATCACACATTTGTGAAAAAAAAGCACTGAATTGCGTACGATAAAAAGCAAGACCTTTTTGTACTGGATTTTCTTTCACAGCTGCAAATGTAAATAAAAAAAGAAACATCATCTGGGTATATATTGCGGGACAGCCGTGTGTCATAATGTCATCAAATGTACACCACCTATCTTTACAGGTTTTCTGATTGTTCATACGTGTTCGAATATTTGGACAAAGCCAGCATATTGGTCACATAGGTGTACGGTTCAGAACTCCAGAATGGCCAGTAGTCCGGATAGTTGTTGTAACCATGGAAGTCAATAGGCACGGGCTGTCCATGCACTCCCTTCTTGATAAGGGCTTGGTATGTCTTCTCGTCTATGATCCCTTCAACAGCTGCCATAAAGCCATCTTTTCGGTTCCCTGGGGTAAGCCTATCTCGGTTCATAGGGTAAGATGGGTGTGTCTGAAAAAGAACTTACTGAAATTACCCAATACATTAATATTGTAAATTTTGTTCGTTTAATCTTACCGACAATTCGTTATTTACAAATTTGTAAAAGCGCCATTTTTGTTATCACACACAGCATGAACGGGTTTTAAATATTACACGACTGAGTGAACATCTATTATGTTTTATTGATATTGTGACTTACTCATCCGAGTTTATATTAACTAATTTTTAATGTCAATATATATATTTTCTAAATGCCCATTTAACATTAAGCATATAACAACCACCAGAAGTTATATCAGTTGAGTACATTGATTAACAAGTATTTAATGCACAGTAGATCTCTGGTCTAAAGAATGTAAGTAATATGTTTAACTTTATTTCCTGTTTGTCTTATACACTAATATAGTTCATTGGTGTTACACAATATACTAACCCAAAGTCATGTTTCAGGACAGTGAGTGTAGTAAGTCAGTGTCCGTTCGGGTTTTTTTCGTTGCATTAACGTCTCGGGCGTCTCGTTTGGGGATTCCCTCAGTCCGGCCATTATCTAATGCCTACCGTTTTATGATTTATAATAATTTTGCCTTGCATTTGAAAAAGGTAACTTGAACACTTTACTGTGTTGCGTGCATTTTGTGTTGCTTAAATTCCGCTATATGGTTTGTACAATGTGTACAGTCGCACTAAATAATGTATGTTATACATGTACCGTTGGGCCCTTTATTGATCCAGAAAAGAAGGCGTTCCAAGGCTGGTATGTAAGTCCGAACACATTGTTGTGAAGAAAAGATGCTGCCTTTGAAACCGTGTCCTTGACAACAGCTGGAGTTTCTGCAGCAAAAGTGTATAAGAAAGAAAACGGAATTTGGAAATAAATGATAAAATTCGTCAACGAAAATACAGGTTGAATAATATGAGCGTTTTCAGCTCCACTGGCCAGAGGCTAGCTGGGCTTATGTCATGGTCCTGTGTCCGTCGTGCGTGCGTGCCTGCGTGCGTGCGTGCGTGCGTGCGTTAACTTTTTCTTTAAACANCCAAAATGTGTCGTTTGGTAAAGGGTTAAGGCATTTTGATTCCTATCGGTCTTGTGAATCTGTTTCAAATCAAATACAATATATTCTTTAACAAAACCAGGCATTCAATTAAATGTATAGACCTGAAGTGGGAAACCAAGACTTCAATTTCTCTAAAAAAAAAATATAATAAAAGAAAAATCAATTAAGCCATTGCTAAAAAATTATGAGATTTTTCGAGTTTGTTTGTAGGCTACCCTAGAAACAGGCCTTCAACCTTTTTTACTTTTCCCACTTTTTCCTACTACTGTGAAACCATTATTATTCGTCAAACATTTATTTTCGTCTATTTCGTCGGTAGGCCGATTGACGAATTTAAGTTCCTTACGAATAATTATGGCCAATGTTTAAACACAATTAAGACTGAATTACCGTTGACATGAGACATTAAAATCTAACGTAATCCACGCATACATACTGCGTCTGATTGCCAATCAAGATTTATCCGGTTTTGACACAAAGGGGTGTACATTATACAGTGTACTGAACTGACACGTGACATTTCCTGTAAAACGAGAATGCAGTAAAGCTGTATCGAATGCGCTGACTTCGTTTAGGTAGGATAGTAATGATTATCGCTAATTGTTAACAACTTTATTACCCATTGCATGTATTGTGTTTTTCAGTGATGCGAAGATGAAGCTAATACGCGACAGATAAAAGACAATACATGTAAACGAAATTGAAAGAAGAAAATGTGTATCGTTAACTGTATGCATACCGCTTTTTATGCGCATATATATCCGATAATCCAATATAATAACAACATCAAATTTGAAAAAATCTGGCCATTTATGGACGAGTGATTTTAAATGAAGATATACAAAGCCACGTTTTATTGCGTCATATGCACTCATGCAAAAAACGTGCTACCTGGAGACTTTCTGAAAACCGGGCGAAAATGAAAGTGAATTTCTGTTAACAATAACCCTGGTTTACAGGTAACAAAATCGTTGGGATTACTTATTTAATTTCTCTTTGACTGTAACATTTTCAATTACATTTTAGCAGACAATATTTAAATGCATATTGTCCACAAATAACAATCAAATGAAACATGCCTCGTTAAACTTGTGAAAGCTGTCATTGATTCAAAAGATCGATAGCACATACATTGTAGCAGCATAACCGGTAGTCGCTACCCGTTATTCAGTCCCACTAATCCGCTTACTATCACCTGATAACAAAAGACTAGTAAATTGACAGTTGAATGAAACAGGGCCCACCTCCTGCAAGTGAACCCCAAGTTACCCCCTCACCCCACTACGATTTATCGCGACCGCGATTTAGAATGAAAAAGTATTACAAACAAATCGGAAAATGATCGACGCATTTTTTTATTTTATTTTTCAAAATCAGAAATTGACGAATTTAAGTCCGGACGAAATAGTATTTTTTTTTTAATTAAGAAATTTCGTGCTGACGAAAATAAATGGTTTCACAGTATTTCATTTCTTTCCTACTTTTTCCTATTTTTGCACTAAAACCTCCGTAGTAACGTTTTCCATATATAAAAATGCTCACCCTTCCAACTTTAAGCGCCCAGTGGGACGAGGAATAGAAAGAGAAAGTCACATGCCTGAGTACTTTTCAACCCATGCGCATTGCACGCTTTTTGGCATAAAAAAAACAGTGGAGCGATACAGGGCCATCATGGCCCTCTTGTTTAATTATCTTCAACGATTTTTCATTAGGTTTAATACCGGCTCCGCATTAGTTTAGTTGTATTTATGCATAACTACAACAGAAAAGGGTATGTGTGTTATGTTTTGAAGTCACGAACATTTCTTTAATTATATTTATTAAAATGTTTGCAACGAAAAATTATTAAAAAGGCTAAATTACCTTTTTCCCAGTAAAGGTGCATGGTTTTCTCATCAAAGACCGTCCACGTGCTCAGTAAGGCGTTGATGGCCATACCTGTTGTAAATAGGCGATCTTGGCCTCTTACCTATATGAAGTAAAAAGAAGAATCAACAGACCTTATTCGGAACTTACATAAACGTTAGGTAAAACAATTTTTTGTTTTGACAATTTTTGTTTTGACATGAATAGTTGCATATTTAAAACGAATTTGAGGTTATTGCAATTTGATTGACAATACATAACCCTATGTATTTTGGTCAATTTTATTTGTACCAAATGTAAATCAGCCGAAAAGACATCGTTCACTTAGTTACGAATACAAATTATCATCAAATACCGATAATCAATTGAACACATTGTATATTTTAGTCGATGTAACATGCAGAGAAACATTTACAATCACAAGTGCTTTAACATATGGATCATTTAAAACGTGGGGCAAGTGGCAAGTGCGTAGTTGTTACACGTACACATCGATCTCCTACGCCAGAAACTTGGTATACAAATATTATGATATTTGTTATTGTATGCATCTACTGCAATATTTCAATCAAATAAGATACACCCATTCACTCGTATATTTGCAGCCTTCATTTCTGCTTGTATTCATTGTCGTCGTTTCAAGTAGAACTGAACGGTCAATAAACATGCGCATCTGTATGCTTATAAACTGCAATATGCAGTAGGCATATTTACCACTGTGATGTTGTTGTGATCCAGATCGCCGTCTCCGACAAAGTCATCAAAGTAGACATCTCCCCGAATGTCCGCCTGTGCCTGTTTTACCAACACTGTGGTCATGTTATCATGCAAGACGGCACTCAAGCGTTCCCTGACCTCTCCGAGTATCTGCAGGTCATTATACAACTACATGAATACCCCTGTGACTATGAAAAACAACAAATATGTGTTGCATACATTTATTATTCTGTTTGTTTGTTTATACATTATTTGTTTCGCATAAGTTTTAACCGTCTGATTGGATACAAACAGGGGCCACTCACTGAAAATGGCCCAATACTTGCTAAAAACCTTAAGTATGTAAACTTATATATGTTTATGTTCATGTTAAACTTCATGACACAAACAATTCCAAAATGCTTGAATGCCCATTTGTATGTGACACATTAATGACCGAAAAAAGATTACGGTGATTTCAGTATAAAAGCTCAGGTGCCTTATATTATATTGCCAATGTATGTTCGTCTTTATACATAGCCCCACCTACCGGGTGTGGTAATTTCTCAGTTTTCTCTTTCCTGGTTATTTCGCCATAGGTTCTAGCCACGAACCAATAGAACTCGATTTCGGACGGATAGTAGAGAAGAGCAAGGTCGTGACGGGAACTGAAGTTCGTTTCGATCATATTCGCTTTCAGATTAGAGGTATTGACATATATATTTGCTGAAAATAATAAAACAGTGCGTGTGCAGGTTAAAATGGTTTAAAGACTAGGTCAACGGTTAAAATAGCGTTGGACAAGAGTAAAGAAACCAACTGCATTTGAAGAAGACACGGTTAGATAAAGTTAGAGCCGTACATATAACAAACGAATTCGACGGAGGAACGACTGAAGTCAGATGATACAATTAGAGCAAAATCAAAGATTACTTAATGAAGAAGGTTTGAAGTTGGAGATGCACAGCCGAATCAATTTGTAAACATAGGGAAATATTACTAAAAGCAGTCAACGGAGAAAAAACGCGACAATGATTACGGAATTATGAAACAGAAGATTGTATTTCAGTAGGGAAATAGCTCAATTATTTTATTATTTAATATGTTTATTCAATATACATTGAACATACATTACATTTCGAGGTAAATGCTATAAATGAATATTACCCTGATATCTGGGTCATCCAGTATGGACACCGGGCTAACGTCATTCAGGATTGCCGTCGTGATGCCAAACACGGCGTTGGCAGCGACGGTTACATCAACATTGTTTGTGTTGCCAGGCATATTAACGCCTCTCTTACCCCACTCTTTTAACTCGGCAACGTCTTGAATCTGATATATTTAAACAGTTATACGATGAAATTGAGAAATGAATATAATACCGACATTCAATTTAATCTTATCATTTCGCCATGGATGTATTTTAATGAGAATTAACGTTTTATAATTTCTATGAGTATATTTAAATTTTTAATTACAGTTGATTAAGCTCTGAACCTGTTTATATCAGTCCGCGTCTATTGCAATCTGAGCAATTGCTCAATAAACTCAGATTCATTAACAAATATAATTGATAGTTCATAATTAAAGAACATTACCCGTAATACGTAAATGGTATATTTACGATGACTTAAGTAAAACAACATATTTTGACTCAAAAAGAAGAACAACTGAAGACGAAACATATTTTTGTATTTTTGTTTAAATTACCCATGTGGGAACCAGTACTAAGTCTTCATGATCGGGAACCTGCTGAAGGAAGTGACGCAGATAAAAGTACGTTCTACAGTCTATAGAGTTTATATTACTATCATTCGACTTTGGGCGATATGCATATTTCTTCAAAGCATCGAACACGGACGTGACATTCGTATTCTGAGATCGCCATTGCGCATTCGTCTCAGGAAAGTCTTCTTTCATTTCCGCCAGCAGTGATCCAAGTCCTAGGTTGACAAAGGTGTCGTCGAAGTCTGGTGGTATCATGAACGCGTGCAAATAACCGCTTCTGCAAGTATTGAACATAGAATACGGAAACAAAACATTAACCTTTAAAACGTTACAAGTATTGAATTTTAAAATTGGAATTGGGATAATTGTATTACATAAACATGCAAACTGCTAAATTGTAATCTATAACGAAACACGTCCAATTCCAAACATAACAACTTTTAATCAGCGTTATACTGCTTCATGACTTTATTGACGAAAATGGAGAAATGAAAATCCTAACGGAAAGAAAACAAAACGTTTGTATATGTTAGTGTAGAGATTATTTAAGTCATACTCAGTCTTAAGAAGCCTCTCCATTATCTCCGTAATATCATGCAGACCAAATTTATCCAGAAAATGTTCGAACGCCGAGAAATTTGTTGATGCAGCGAGGTCGAAGAAATGGTGCAGATTGTTCGGATAGCTAGACCAAGCTTTAAAGGTCGCGTTGTATTTCTGGGGCCAAAACGTCATCAGCGAATTAGAATAATTCACGTTTTTGTCGTGATGTTCCTCAATTGACCTCACCGCGGCGGTCATGGCTTCTTCAGTTGGCTTAGGTCCGTTTCCATAGCGAAAGGACTCAAGAAGACATGACGCAATCCACGCAGTGGCGAACATGTTGTCGTCATAGATACTGAACGCCTCTCGCATTAAGAAGAGTTCTTCGTGTCCATGGAAATAGAATCTGACGTCACTTTCCCACATTCCGCGTTTCTTTTCCCAGAACATCGGCGGAATAAATGGAGTGTCGCGTTTCACCTGCTCTGACGTCACGATATTAAACAAGGATTCAACGGTTGATTGTGTTACATTTCTACTTAATGTTGCAGAATGTACACGCGACGTTAACACCGTAATTGCGACAGAAACTAGAAACAACTGTTTACATATACACATGATCTTTAGATAAGTATCCATTTTTATGCTTTGATTCTCCTTGCGTATTATACTTTTGTATAAAAAAACATATGCTTATTTAAAGAAAATAATGCTCATTTGTCTAACACAAACTGGTTAGAAGATTTATCTAGTCTTAAAGGTTGTCTACTCTGGAATGCGATACTTAATCTGCCAGTTTAAAAACAAGAACATTTCATCAAATTGAAATACAGTCAGTTTTATGTTATATTTATCGTATGATATATATTAAGTGCGTCATTCACATTACGCATTTATACTTTTGTTTTAGATTTCTTTTAACTGTATGATACCGTTTACGAGTAACGTTGATATAATTTCAGTTACGTTTTCTTCGTCGCGTTCTCTATGATGAACGGTTGTTTGCACTACGTGATGCTAGGACTTAAAATAATGTTTAACCCAGTTTTGCATAGTGGACTCTCCCATCCTTCTTTATTGGATCAATGTATTTCCAAAATCAGAGATGTCTGGTATATTTATTTATATTTTTAGAATATTTCTCACAGAAATTCCTTTAAGCAAACAGCGTAGACTCTGATGAGACGCCGCATCATGCGGCGTCTCATCTGGGTCTACGCTGTTTGCCAAGGCCTTTTTTCTAGACGCTAGGCAGAAATGGGTTAAATTTGCCTGCTTTTAATATATATATTTCATTTGAATGTACCTCCAAATTGCATTTATGCTGCTATAGAAAACATTGAAGCAGTGAGTACAGGTATTTTAAATTTAAAATATATTTCAAAAGAATTAACATATGTAACGTTCGTGTTACCGTTAAGATGGTTTAAAGTTCAAATTCCTTGTGCTTTGACCATAAATAGGCGGTGATCCGCGACTTGAATGTATATTGTTTATGTTTAGTGCTTTGTAGTTTATATTGTTAACGTATAGGCAATTGTTCAACTGCCTTCAAGGGTTAAATCAAGGGTTTTTCTCCTAAATATAGTCATTGATTACAACCATGCATATTGTCCTATTTAAGCCGATATTTATCTTTGTATAATGTTATATTGATGAAATAGCTCAGAACTATATATACAGCAAATGCACGTGAGACTTCACCGGGCGACCATCATTGCATTCAATTCCAAGTTTAAAGTTTGGCTGCGTTGTGTTGCACCATGGTTTTTGGAATCCGCTGTTTAGCCAGGTAAAACCGTCTTCTGTAATCGGAGATTCTGTCAGGGTTACCTCACACTTGGCGTATAGGCAAAAGACCTCTCTATTGAGCACAGGGAGCGAGTGTTTTTCACGGATCCATACCCTGGGGCAAGAGGTAATAGCGCAGCTCTTGATTGCATGATGTTCCTGTCGAAATACATATGTGTTATTTTAATTATGGATAATCTTGCAAACCCATTTCACCTCACCCCTCCCAAATATTCTGGTAGAAGCACCTCAAGTTCGTTCATGTATTTGTTCATGCAGGCCTTGCTTATCTCAAAGCAAGTCTCCATAGGCCGCCGCATTTCCACCATCTGAGAAGAGGCTTGTTTCCTTCTTGGGGGTAACGTAACCCAGACAAGATCATTCTACTTAAAACCAAAATAACAACACCGTTTGTGTCTGTTTTTTGTCGCTTTAAATGCATGACTGGCCGATGGTTACGCTTAATTCTCTCCCCTGATATTGATATCATGTCCATGAGACATTTACATGTATGTCTAACTGTTCTCTATGTTAACACACATCGTTATAATATACACATAGTTTCATTTCTAAGTAGTTAAGAAAACCTTATCTGAAATAAGACTGTTCTATGTCATTATGATAGGAAAAGTTGTATTATCTGTCGAACGGTTTGCATTTGCTACATAGGCCTATATTTTAAGCTATTACGTCATGGTTTAGCAGTATTACGCCTTTTTTATGCGCAAGTACGAATTTATTCTGCGTTATATTTCCTTAAGTTAGGGTTATTACGCCTTTCATTCGGCAGGGTACGCTTTTCGCATAATTACCTCTATTTGCGTTAGTAAGCCTATATTCCGCGTTTCAATGACTTATTAGTTATTACTCATTTCATTTCGATTGACTTTGCCTTTGTTTCGCATTATTATGGAGTTAATATACCTTATCCCGCATTATAATGGCATTAGCGTGCCTTATAACGCTTTCGTTTTGCGTGATCATGCATTCTTTTGTTTATAAATTTTATAACGTATTTATTTGTGTAGAAACTTTTTTCTCGTTAATGTTTATTTATATCTCAATGTATATATTTGCATGATTGAAAGCAAGTTTGTTCGTCAAAAGCTTTAACGTATTATTTACCTTCTTATACTCGTAGTTTTTAAGTGAATTGTTTTCTCATCTTAACTGCATTATTATACATGAAGTGTGGTTTATTTACGGACAATTTGCATGTTGCAAAGCACAAATAACATATTTTCGACTAAGTACTGAAACGCGAACAGTGTAAAACAAGACCTTTTGTTCCAACACACTTGTGTGTCTACCAGTTTATGTTGTGCCACTACACAAAAAAAAAATCTGGTTATACATTTTGTGCCAGCAGTGAGGCATAATGTCAACAAGCGTACGCTTCCAATCGTTACAGTTTTTCGAATTCGTCATACGTGTTCGAATATCTGGACAAAGCTAGCAGGTTGGTCACATAGGTGTACGGCTCAGAACTCCAGAACGGCCAGTAGTCCGGATAGTTGTTGTAACCATGAAAATCAATAGGCACGGGTCGCCCGTGTACACCTTTCTTGATGAGGGCTTGGTATGTCTTCTCGTCTATGATCCCTTGAACACCATCCATGTAGCCGGCTTTTGGGTTCCCTGGGATAAGGTAGTTTCGGTTCATAGGGTAGGAGGTTCCCGTCTGAAAAGTAAAACATACAGAATTACCTATATACTAATAGTGACCAAATAAATAGCTATGCTATAATTCGGTATTTACAAATTTGTGAAAATGTTATTACAAAACCAAAAACATAAACGCCTTTTAAAATGTTATACTGATTAATGAACATCTTTTTTTATTTATATTATGAGAAAGTCATTGTTTGTTTATTATTATTTTATATTCTTCTTATATTTCTTTTTGAGTTTTTAAATTTTCAATATTTTCAGAATGTGCATTTAATCATTTAGCATATTACAATCACTAGAAGTTATCTACACATTTGTCAACACGTATGTCATTCCTAGAAGATCACCTGGATGTTTATGATATGTGGAACTTTAAATCATGTTTGACGTAATTAACTAATATAGTTCACTGGTTCACCGATATAATTTTATAAATCGTCCACAATTAATGTTGCATGACATTGCAAGAAAGTAAAGTTAACATTTGAATGTATTGTGCACATTATGTGTTGCGTAAATTCCACTACAATGTCTTGTACAGTCGCATTAAACAATAAATGTATACATGTACCGTTGAACCCTTCACTGAACCAGAAAAGAAGGCGTTCCAAGGCTGGTATGCTAGTCCGAACAAATTGTTGTTAAGAAAAGATGCTGCCTTCCCAACCGTGTCCTTGACAACCGCGGGGGTGTCTGCAGAAAAAATTGTATATACGTGATAAACTTTTTCAAAGAAAATACGTGTAGGTATAGAGCTATTTTGATTTGTTTTTGTTGTTCACGATTTTCATCATTTTTAATATCGATCTACCATCCGTTCTGTTTTATTTACGCATAACTACACTGGTTAAAGTTGTAAGTCATGTTTTGAAGGAATTTTGTCTTCTTTTATAATATTAATCAAATATTTTGATAAGGCAAATTATTCCGAACGCACAACTACCTGTTTCCCAGAACAGATGCTTCGTTTTCTCATCAAATACCGCCCACGTGCTCAGCAAGGCGTTAATAGCCATACCTGTTGTAAACAGGCGATCTTGGCCACGTACCTATATGTAGAATTGAGAAGAATCAATAGACCTTGTTTGGAACTCGTATAAACACATGAATAGTTGCACTTTGACAATTGAATTGAAAATACATTACCCCATGTATTTAGGTCAATATTGTGTGTACCAAGTGTAAACAGGAAGAGAACAACCAGCGTTCACTGAATTCGAAATTAAAGTTATTATCAAATCTTATCAAATGTAGTCATTAAGACATCTTAAACAATAAAGTTGATTTAACCAGCACGGAAACATTTGCAATCACCATTGCTTTAATCTATGGATAATTTAACACGTGGAGAAAATTGCAGTCGTTGTTACACGTGCACACTGATATTCTACGCCAGGAACTTAGTATACACTTATTGTGATGCATATTATTGTAAATATATACTGCCATATATTTATCAAATAAGATTGCACCGGATATTTTTCAGCGTTCATTTTTATCATTATTCATTGTCATTTTAAGTACAAAAAAATCATGCGCATCTGTTTTGTTATAGACTGCACGAAGCAGCAGGCATATTTACCACTGTGTTGTTGTTGTGATCCAGATCGCCGTCTCCGACGAAGTCGTCAAAGTAGACATCACCCCGTTTGTCCACCTGCGCCTGTTTGACCAATACTGTGGTCATGTTATCATGCAAGACGACACTCAATAGATCCCTAACCTCTTCGAGTACCTGAAGGTTATAACACAACAAAAAGTAAGTACATGAACACCCCAGCAAGGAGGAGATACCAACCAATGGAATCAACGGAGGAGATACCAACCAATGAAATCAACGGAGGAGATACCAACCAATGGAATCAACGGAGGAGATACCAACCAATGGAATCAACGGAGGAGATACCAACCAAAGGAATCAACGGAGGAGATACCAACCAATGGAATCAACGGAGCAGATACCAACCAATGGAGTCAACGGAGCAGATACCAACCAATGGAATCAACGGAGAAGATAACAACCAATGAAATCAACGGGGGAGATACCAACCAATGAAATCAACGGAGGAGATACCAACCAATGAAATAAACGGAGGGGATACCAACCAATGAAATCAACGGAGGAGATACCAACCAATGGAATCAACGGAGGAGATACCAACCAATGGAATCAACGNGGAAGGCATCTTGAAGCTTCTCAAGAACCTTAACCCCAGGAAAGCTTCAGGTCCTGACAATATATCAGCAAGGATACTGAAGGACTGTGCTGAAGACTTAGCCCCAATCATAACCCTAATTCTTCAACGCTCCATCAGCGAAGGAAGGGTACCACATGACTGGAGACAAGCCAACGTCACTGCCATCTACAAGAAAGGAGCTAGGCAAGATCCTGCCAATTACCGTCCGGTGTCCCTAACCAGCTTATGTTGTAAGTTGCTTGAGCACGTTATCGTCAGCCAGACACTCAAGCACCTAGACAAGCATGCCATCCTACACGACTGCCAGCACGGTTTCCGAGCTAGGAGAAGTTGCGAGACGCAACTTCTAACCCTCACCCACGAGCTTGCAGAATCACTTGACAAGCGGATTCAAACAGACCTGATCATACTCGACTTTAGCAAGGCGTTTGACCGCGTGCCACACCAGCGTCTACTCAAGAAAGTAAACCATTACGGAATAAGAGGAAACACCTTAGCTTGGATATCGTCCTTCTTACACGACAGAACACAGAGAGTTGTGGTCAACGGGCAACATTCAGAAGAGGTCCCAGTAGTCAGTGGTGTCCCTCAGGGTTCGGTATTAGGACCTCTATTGTTCCTAATCTTCATCAATGACCTACCTGAGGGGCTGCTGTCAAGAGTTTGCCTTTTCGCCGACGACTGCATACTATACCGCCAGATCAAAACTGACCTTGATCGTCAGCTTCTCCAAGCGGACCTGGATGCACTAGCCAGATGGGAAGCCACCTGGGGTATGGACTTCCACCCACAGAAGTGCAGTGTTCTCCAAGTAACAAGGGCCACATCCAACCTTATACAGTCTGAATATATACTGAAAGGCATCAAGCTATCCATCGACAAAACAACTAAATACCTAGGGGTGGATCTTGACTCAGACTTGTCTTGGAGGCACCACTATGACAGAGTCACCAAGAAAGCAAATAACATGCTCGGTTTCCTGCGGCGGAATCTCCAAAACACCTCTCAACAAACTAAGACAAATGCTTACATCGCACTAGTTCGCTCCAACTTAGAGTACTGCTGCACAGTATGGAGTCCACACTATGGAACTCACAAGTATCAGGTTGAGATGGTGCAACATCGTGCAGCGCGCTTTATTACCAACAGATTCCATAAAACAAGCAGTGTTGATAGTATGCTGGAAGAGCTTAACTGGGAAACAATCGAAACACGCCGCACAAAACACCAACTGACAATGCTCTACCGCATAGTAAACAAGCTGGTTGACATTGATGCCAACAAGTACCTAACACCAAGAAAGAAGATGCCTAGACACCCTCACGGATCCGGCTTCATCTGATACCTTCAAGTACAGCTTTTTCCCACGTAGTATACAACTTTGGAATGATCTACCAGCATCTGTCGCTGAGGCCCCCTCTCTGGCATCCTTCAAGAGTGGGCTATCCAGGCTAACCTTCTAAGGGGACACCCTCCGAGTTACAAATTAAGCATTCAAATGACGGGCTAGAGCTATGTTGGCGGGGCCTTGTGCCCTGGTACCGTCACGGAAGCTAAATTGGTCTTGCCCTGATGGATGCGAAAAGTAACTGGGGTCACTACTACACTTTCTTACTTTTATCTAACTGTTTTCTACCTTTACTATTGCAGCTTTACTCTTTACTTTAATATATTCTTGCCTTGCGCACCGTCAAAGAAATGTCAAGCCATGACAGTTTGATGAAACCATGTAGATGTAGAATAGTAATTAAATTGAATGCGTTTTAATTCCCTTTTTTTACTGTTTAATTTGAGTTGCAATGCTATGAGATTAAATTTTATTTACACTTATATGTACCATGAATATTGGTGGGCCAAGTGTGAGGTTGAGCGCTCTATAACCAGTTTAAACCCTCAGTGCTTAGCATTGACCTTTCCAAGGCAGTGACCCCAGCTTTATTCTACTATCATAGTATATGTGTATGTTGTTTAGTTTTGTTGTCCCGTACTGTACTGTTTTGGCAAGTGGTCACTTTCCATAAATAAAGGACCACAAAGTTATATTTAATTGTATTCATCATCTGCATTTGTTCTATCCAAACACTAACACTATATTTAATTAATTGTAAAATAAATCATTTTCTCGTACAAGTTAATATTTAAATTCATGTATGTATGCACACACAGGGGTGGCGAAATCTAAAAAAACTATACTTGT